>CATIWM010372946.1:0-14862 GCA_949671775.1 Mallotus repandus
CACTAATTATTTTAATTATTATTATAAGTTTTAAACAAAGAATAATAAGGAGAATTACAATGTTAATCAAACAAGAACTTATTAAATAAATATCCTTAAACTTAATGACTGTAAATTAGTCTAAAGTCTTTAAAAGCAACTCTCGTTGACAATTAAAGGTATTTCCTTCCAATACCTACACTCATTCTCATGAAATGCAGAGATAAAAGGAAATCAATAAACATATTACACTAATACTTTTTCCCTTAAGATAAATTTCTTGTCTCCAAGTGATATTCATTACTTAAGTGAATTTAATTATGTTCTACCGAATTACTCCAACTCTCATTGCAAATAATTCAATTCTCCAACAAAATACCCCAACTCTCATTGTGAATATTTTGACTAAAACATCATATATGGTGATCAAATATACATAATACAAATTTTGCACTAATTGAAATAAAATCAATAAAGCAAGTTAGATATATAATCCTTATTTACTTAATCATTGTAAATCTCATAAAAGACTTAGCCAAAATACATAGTTAATTCAATCAACAGATAATTAAATATAACATAAAAGAAAGAGATTGAGTTGGTAAAACCCTTTTGCAATATCTTCTAATATTTGATTGCTGGAAATGATCTCTTTTGCTTGTTGTGGCCTTATCTTCTTTCAACTAGTATTCCCAAAATACTAGAAATAAAAGAATGAAATTTAAAAAAGAAAAACTAAGTAATAATAATTGTCTACTTATTTATTTCAAAGTAATCTTCACAACCTTTTGTATCCCTTCTTTACATGTCATAAATGATCTATATATAGACCTTAGAAGTGGTTACAAGGACTCAAAACTAGAAAGACACCTTTTGACATGAAAAGTCATAACCCTATACAAATATAGTCACTTAAAGGGAATTTTTGTCCTTTCATATGAACGTATCTCTAGAAGGTTCCTTTATAAAAGTTGTAGCTCTTTGAGTTATCTTTCTAACACACTTTGAATTACCTCATTTGGATAACTGTATAAGAAATTATAACTGAAATATAAAAACTGCAGAAAGATGGAAAATTATAGCTTCCTTGGAATGACTCGGCACTATGTCACGAGTCGGCACCATCGACCTTTGTCATGACTCGGCGCAATGTCATGACTCGGTACCATGTAACGAGTCGGCACCATCGGCCTTTGTCATGACTCGGCGCGATGTCATGACTCGGCACCATGTAACAAGTCGGCACCATCAGCCTCTGTCATGAATTGGCACCATCGGCCTCTGTCACAAATTGGCACGATGTCACGAGTCGGAATAAAATATCTCTGTCATGACTCTACACGTATTGATGACTTGGCACAGGACAAAAATTGTTTCCTTTGGCTTTACATGCTTCACATTTCATTCCATTGATTCCAAAGTCCTTTCTATGCATCAATTAAACCTAAAAACATATATTAAACACACAAATAACCATAAAAGACTCTTGAAAATAAAAATAACATTTTCATAATAAAAAACACACAATCATAACAAAAATTAAATAAAATAACAACTAAAATACCCTAAATAACTATGCATATTTGCACTGTATCAATTGGCTTCCAAAAGATTGGATTTTTTCTAGTTATTTAAGGAGAAAATTGAGATGGGTAGTTAGTGCTCTAAGTTCACTCCATGTTGTTTGGGTTCACGGTTTAAAGAAGCAGCAACAGTTGTTGAAGTTCTTAAAATTGTTGGTTAGTTTTACTTAGCTTCTTCTTTTTAAGTAGAAATTGGGGAAAAAAGAGTGTTTGTTTTGGATATATTAATGGGTTTCTAAATGATGCTCTGTTCTGTTTCCCTTTTGTTATTGTTTGGATGCAGGGAATGATGAGAAGAGTGAGGTTAATTACTTGCCTGCTTTTCAAGAGTTCACATTAGAGCAGCTAAAGAATGCGACCTCGGGTTTTTCTGTAGAAAACATAGTGTCTAAGCATGGAGAAAAGGCTTCAAACATTGTTTATAAAGGGAAGTTGGAAAACCAAAGAAGAATTGTTGTTAAACGTTTTAATAAAATGGCTTAACCTGATGCAAAACAATTTTTCATATTATGATTGTTGAAGCAAATCCTTAAGAGAAAAAATAGAGAAATTATTCACTAATAATGCAATAACTGTCAAATAATGGTGATTAGACAACAATTCTTCTTTTTCCATATCAAAATTCAGAAGAGAAATTGGACATTCTATAAAACGATTAAACGTGGCAACTAAAAAAATGACTAGGAACTCTGAGTAAAAATTCTAAGGCTTGGCTAAAGACAAACCACTGTAGAGAAGCATAGGTTAGGGAACTGCTACCTTCTTATTTTGCATAAGAGCATTAAGTGTTCACCAGGGAGAAGTGAAGTGAGGACACCACCAACAACACTTGAGAGCACCTAATTAATATATTTCCTTATTTTCAAAAAAAAAAAACACTTGTGGAGGCTTTTATGGATATTTGTTTCATTGATGCATTTAAACAAACACTTTCATTACATAATACAATTCTTTCATTGTAAGGCAAATACAGTAACCCTTTCCCATAGTTGTTCCCTTTTCCACTACCATTGACATCATATGCCACAACAACAACTAACAAACACAAGGCTAAAAACTTCTTGCAACTACATTTGAATTTACATGTGAATTTCAAGCTCTCTTTTACTTCATGAATTGGCTTTCCATAAGGAGGAGAAGGCTCACAATAAGCAGGTGACTTGTTGAAATTTTGACTGCAGTCTTCTATATTGCAGATATGCATACATCTTTTTTTGAGTCAGTTTTAGAATTTGGTTATTCTCTATCAATAACCATCAGTTTTGCCATATGTTGTTAAGTTTCTAGGTGATTGTACAAACTTGTCTAATTTGTTATTTTGTTCCAAACTTCTTGAAGGTTTTAACATTTAGGTTTTGTGGACAGATCCAAGCTTCCATTGCTCAGCCCATTTGTCGACAAGCTGAAGCTCTTGGTAGGAAACATACATCAACTAAAGCCACAATAGTCACATTTTCAAGGAGAACACAAGGTCGTTATAGAGATGGCCACCCAAGGGGGAGGAGAAATTACCAAACAACTAATCTTCAAGGCTCTGATGACAATGAAGATGGAACTGTTGATGGAGTGAAAGATTAATCATCTGCTAAGAAACAAAGTGTAAAGGTTAAACAAAAAAGAATTAAGAGATGGGGATTTTAGGCTCCAAAATACAAAGCTTTTCCTTTTTTTTTTTTACATGTTGGACACATTCAGTAGTTGAGAGATGAAATTTCCCTTTGCCACATTAGCTTCACTAACAGTGTTAGCAAGTTTTCAATTTTTTACTAACGGTTTGAAGCTCAGGGTACCACTTTGTCAGGGTTCAAACCATAGGTCAAAAAGTGATTAGGCTTCAAACCATAAGGTACTTATCTGTACTTTTCCCTATAAACCTATGATTAACTAAGTCAATTTTAAGTCTTAAACTAGGTTTGAATGTACCAAGCCTTCACTTGATAAATTCACTAAAGTTCTTTTAGGAACAAAAGAAAAGGACTTAAACCTCACAAGAATATAATTTAATTGATAAAACTTGTTCTTTAATGTGTCCTATAATGTTGTAGCCTTTATATAGGCATGTAAACATCCTAATCCTTGAAGAAAAAGGTTTTTTTTACTTATTCCTAAAGACTCTTATAAAGGAAAATCCTTAACTAAAGAGGATTCCTTCAAAAATAAGACAACTAAGTACAACTAAGCTTTGAAAAGATAAATTGACAACTCATGACAACTAGGCAAAATGACAACTCATGATAACTAAGGATGCCATGTCACATGTCAAGTAGGATGTTGACCATTGACTTTGACTTGTTGACTCTTTGACTTTGACTTGCTGACTTTGACTTGGAATATCCTTGAATCTTTTCAAATCTTCTAGAATCTTCTTGAATCTTCCTTATTAACTCAAAATAGAAAAAGACTCCAAAATTAATCCAAGCTTTTGTCTTTGATTATATTATTGTGTAGGCTTCATAAATTGATGGGCATTTAGCCTAAATTAATACTCCAAGCCAAGCTTTTCATACTCTTTAATATGTCCAACATTTTGAACATATAGAACATTAATTAATGTATAATTTGCACATGGATCCCTTTTGAGGATCATATCATTCCCTCCCTCTTGAAGTTGATTCATCCTCGAATCATACATATCTTCTAAAGTTGATAAATTCATAAATCCTCCAAGGTTAAACACAAACTCCTTAGTTTAGAACCACTCCTTTGAAATAATTATCCACACAATAACTTGAACTTGATTGTACTCTTGGAACATAGAACTAGTATTCACGAACTTGTGAAAGTTGAATTCTTGTTGCTTCCTTCTAAACTTAAAACATAAATATCTTAAGTTCTTCTTACTACAAATGAAAACTCCATAGATTCCTTTAAATGAAATAAAATATTACAGCTCTTTCTCACACTTCATGCTTGGAATGAAATCTTCAAAGGTATTGTTAACCTTATAAGGCATTTCAACACCATCATCAAATTGATCTTTATATGGATTCAAGGTTGGTAAAACAACTTTTAAGATACTAGAAAAAGAAAGATGAAATTTGTTAGTATAATCATGATGAATAACCATCTCCTTATCCTTCATAATGCTCTCAATCTCTATTTTCCTCTTTTGTGCACAAACTTCTAGATTTTCCTCTTCATGGTGCGTATACTCTTCATGATCACAAGATGCACTCTTGACAACTTTTTGACTAGTAAATCCTTCTACAAGTTCACTAGATTGCTCAAAACCTTGTGAACACTCCTTATTAGCTTCAATGACATGAAAATTTTCCTTAAAATCTCTTTCAAAGATCTACACTTTCTCATAAATTTCTTTTCTAGGTTGTACACACTTGCCATTATCTTTAACTTCTTACAATATTTCATTAAGGCCTTTGTCATTGTTTTGCTCCAACACCTCCATAATTTCTTCTATTTCTCTTTAAAACCATTATTCACACTTTCTTCATTCACCAAAACAAGAATATTGCCATCCTCTTTAATAACTTGATCATCTACTTCAATGCATAATTGCTCTTCATATTTCTCTCCTTGCTCACTCAACCCATATTTAACATTGGTACAACTTTTACTATTAACCTTATTACTCCAACTCTCTCTCTCTCCAAAGCAAGTGAAATTATATTTTTCAAATACAAAAAATGATTCCATTGTAATACTGATCCAAAATCTTGTTTAATTTCACTCTTAAGCTCGCTTATGAATCTTTTAATGTCTTGCCCTTCAGATTCTCCTAAATCACTTGCAATTACAAACAACTTAAACTTTTTAGCATAATCTTCAACACTTAATAAATCTCCTTATTTAAGCCTTTACAATTTCGTATAGAATTTATCCCTAACATCATGAGGAATAAACTATCTAGCCATTAACCTCTTTATTAATTCCCAATTTCTAACCTCACTATTCCCATTCTCTCTCCATAAAACCATCAAATCTTCCCACCATATAGCAGCTCGACCTAAAAACTTACTAGAAGCAAGTCTACACTTATGGAAATCACTTATTTTAAGAGAATCAAATATCTCATCTATTTGTTGCACCCATGTCAAGTAAACATAAGGATCATTCTGACCGAGAAAATAAGGCATATTCATACTAAAAATCTTATTAGAAAAGATATAAAAAAGAAATCCTTACAAAAGACTCCCTTATGTGTTTACACTTAAGGATGTGAATGCTCTCGTGTTTCACTCAAAGAAAAGAAAAAAAAATTGTTTTTTTTTTTTGGATTAAATGCCAACAACAAGAAAAGTAAAGATATGTACTTGATTAATGAGCTAAAGCTCTGATACCAAATGATACGAATATGGTTGACTTGTACCAAACCCTTATTCAATCTTGATAACCTTGCTAAGGATCGTTCATAAACCAAGAAAAGGAAAACTCTAATTCCCAACAAGACCCTTAAATAACATGTACTTAAGAACCTTAATTATAAAGAACCTTAAGAACCTTTTCCTAATCCTTGAAAGAAAAAGTTTTCTCACTTATTCCTAAAGACTCCTATAAAGGAAAATCCTTAACTAAGGAGGATTCCTTCAAAAATATGACAACTAATGACAATTAATGATAACTAATGACAACTAAGCTTTGAAAAGTAAAATTGACAACTCATGATAACTAGGCAAAATGAAAACTTATGATAACTAAGCATGCCATGTCACATGTCAAGTAGGATGTTGACCATTGACTTTGACCTGTTGACTCTTTGACTTTGACTTATTGACTTGTTGGCTTTGACTTGGAATATCCTTGAATCTTCTCAAATCTTCTAGAATCTTCTTGAATCTTTCTTATTGATTCAAAATAGAAAAAGACTACAAAATTCATCCAAGCTTTTGTCTTCGATTATATTATTGTGTAGGCTTCATAAATTGATGCAGATTTAGCCTAAATTAATGCTCCAAGCCGAACTTTTCATGCCCTTTAATATGTCCAACATTTTGAACATATTGAACATTAATTAACGTATAATTTGCATATGAATCCCTTTTGAGGATCATATCAAAGTACACCTCTATGAGCACTAGAAAATGATGTTTAGAATGTAAATGTATGTATGAATGTATGAATGCTTGAATTTACGTAAAAAAGAGTGGAGAAAAGGATATAAAGGACTTTCCTGAATTTTTGGCATTTTTCAGGGGCATTTCAAACTTTTTCCTCAAGTTTTGGGCTTTTGAGTGTGTCTCGGGTCAATGTTTGAACCTTCAATATGTCTTTAAGACCTTCTAGAACCTTTGATTCGTGTAAAAATATGTATCTTGGGGGCTCCGGCGGGCCTTGGACAACACTAAGGGTGGTTCCCATACGTGTGGGTTCAACAACCCATGTGCTTTGGTGGATCCTGGACCCACTGATCAAAGGCTTATAAAAGCCTTCATCCTTGGTTTTTTCTTTATTTTTCATTATTCTTTCTCTTCCTCTCTTTAGAATCCTTTGAACATTAGGCTTTCTCCACTTTAATGCCTACGCAATGAGGCAAAAGTGATGGGGATTTTATAAACATCCCTGATCTTGACATTCCCTTGGAGGATCTTAATATAGGGCTTGATCAGGTGAGCCAGGTAGCAGGTGGTGATGAACGTTAGAAGCCAGCGTTGGTTCATCATATGTGACATAAAGTGACGAGGGGGCAGGAGATTCCTTTAGTCTCGAACTTGAGGGAGCACGTCTGGGTGCTTCACCAGTAGCGAGTTAGTACCTTGAACTCTGATTTTGTTTTATGCTTTCTTTCTTTGATGCTATGCATGTTCTCTAGCATGATCGAATATAGGAAGTTAGCACTATGAACTTTGTAATAAATTAGATTATTTAAGAACTAGCTATTATGATACTTCCCTTACACGAATTAGCTCCCTTGCGCATTTAGTGACACTTAGGTTGCATGCTAGAATTTGCCATGTCACTTGTGTGATACCAATTACCTACAAATAATAAGTAAACAATAGTTAGTGTTGATTATTATATTTAAGTGGAAAAAATTTCTGAGTCAGAATCTATGTTTTGCTGACTTCCCTTTTAGAGCCCTTTCACCTACTTAGTTCTACCTGGTAGCTTTACTAGAGCTAAGAAACTCTACCAAAAGCTACCCATAAAGGTATGAGACCGAGTGCATAGTCTCAACTTTTATGGCATTCTGGATGGTCTGTTGGAGGAACCAGAGTCGATGAAGAGTCGACAGGCAGCTATGACTGCCTTGATCAAGAGTTGGTCGGATTGTACTCACACCTTCCACTTCCAGCTCAAGGAGATGATGATCACACCCTTTGATTTTACTACTATTTCAGGGTTCTCATTACTGGTTAGCAGATCCCTTCTGACATCACAAAAGACCTTGTGGGGCTGTGCTATAATTTACTTGATTGCCCCCTAAATTCAGTGTTAGTTAGGGTGGTCTAATTTCATATAACCGGCTTTAATAGGCCTAGGATAATGCTATAGAAGATGGTGCTAATGGCATCGAGAGACGAGCTTGATGCTTCATCTTCTACTTGATGAGCACAATGGTGTTCCCCAATGCAAACAACATTGGGGGCTCATGCTTGCTTCCTTTACTGCGAGACCTCGATGCCTTATAGGATTATGACTGGGGTTGCCGACAACTATCTCCTCCATGATCTAGATGATGCATATAGGGACAGCTCTCAGTTCTATGGCGTATCCCTGGTGGTTGATGTGAATCTTTTCAGACACTTTGTCATTTTTTTCCTTCCTTTCTAAGTACACTGTTGCTAACATGTTCTCTTTTTGTAGATTTGGGCCTTTAAGTTCCACATCCTGACTCCTCCTATCATACTCGAAATGCATGAGGGGTTTCCTGGTTTCCCCATCTGGATTGCTCAAGGTTCGAAGGGCTCTGTACGGTCCTTAGAGGTGACCTATACTACTCTCACGGAGTTGACATTTAACCAGGTTAGCTTTCTCTATTTTTCTTATTCTAAAATTCTATGTTATGTTTTTGACAGTTATTTTTATTACGGATACATCTTTGATGGTGGTAGGCACACTACTCTATGGCTTTCTTAGCGATGATGGTTGAGGCCATCGAGATCACTAGCAGGTGGATGTTGTTCATGACCCCTGTTGATTATGCTTGGTACCTTTGTGAGCGTGTCATAAACTGGTATAAAGGACCCACTACTCATCGTGTTCCTTATCCTCCTCCCTTTGATATACCATAAGGGAAGGACATGGTGGGCCTCACTATAGAGGAGGCACTGGTTGGGACTAATCACCCATTGTACTTAGAGCCAAAGGTTGTCTTGTACCTGGAGAGTCTCATCCCTCTCCTGATTGATGGTGCCACGAGGGGTTTCATGATTACTCTGCCCACTCCACCTGTGAGTGTTTTTTATTCTTCTTCCCATCAAGTATGTCTTATTTCTTTTTCTGTGTTTATGCTCGTACTAGATATTTTCCCATTCTGATTACTTTTGCTGCTTTTGAAAATCTCGCTCGAAGAGGTCTCATGTTAGGAGTGCCACCAAGACTTTGAGTGGTGCAAGAGCTACTGCTGATGCCGTTACTAGGACTGCTTAGATGATCTTTGGGGTAGCTACACTACCATTGGTCCCGTGGTTCAGACACATAACCTCTATGGTGAGGTGACAATTCAAGTAGTCCCTGCATCTACAGAGCCTATGTACTTCATTCCTGAGGATGTTATCCATGTGAGTTCTTGTATGCCTTTATTGCTTTGATATTTCAAACATGTCGCTTGCTAACTATTCTGTCTATAGTTTCCTCAAGAGATAGCCATGTACTAATACCAGTGCGCTTCTCGCTTGATGAATCACTACATCTATTACTCTATGGAGCTCATATAAGTCTTTTACACTTTGGCTTGTTTCCCTATTCCAATTATGCAACAATATATATGTGTATGAATGCATATATGCTAATGCATGTATGTTATAATGATGCAGCAAGAGCATGAAAAGTTGTTACGTGAGCAGGGCGAGACCATTAATCATCAGGGGTTGATTTTTTAGCATGAGGGTGCCTACTACTAGAGTAAAATTCAGAGACTATGGGCCAAGCTAGAGGAGCTAAGGGTGCGTGATGCTAAACATAGTAGGAGAAATATCTAGATGTCGGCGTCGATGATGACGATGACGATGATGACAAGGATGGAGCTGAGTCTTGATTTCCCCTTCCTTTTTTGTTCTCTAACTTATACTGATAGAAAAGTTTGGACTTTTTTGAGATGTAATTGACTGAAAAATCATTTATGAGGCTTTTAGTACTTTCTGATCTCTGTTGTGCTCTTTTCTCTATCTTTTCCATTCATTTATCGTGCCACCATAACAAATACAATGAAATGGAAAAGGTTTATAATAGAAATTAATGCAATTCCATCATGGAAAATATGAACTCCAATATGTAAATTTTTCCTTTGCATGTGATAGATATTGATTTAGGTATTTATTTTTTAGCATGGGCAATTCTTGACAATCTTTTCCATTTATACTGAATAACCTTTATTATGAGCATGATTGCATATAGATATTTTAAAATGATAACACCCCTTTCCTTAATTAAACCTCTCAGGTTTTCTAATTAAGTATTTTGCCTCTCATTTTTATTTTTTCCTCTTTTATTTTATTTTTTCATGAATAGTATCACTTAAGACGATCGACGTTAATCCATTTAAATAACTCATTCCTGTTGACATCTATTAGCTTGACTATTCCTTTTTAAAGGATAGTTTTAACCAAATAAGGCCCTTCCTAATTAGGTCGAAACTTCCTCTTGGATTTGGTAGATTTTGTTTAGCTTGCCTCAATACATAGTCTCCAACCTTAATGTCATGTTGTTTTACTCTCTTGTCAAAAACCCTTGTGATTCTCCTCTAGTAAAGCTAAGTGTGATATAGTAGTGCCTTCAACCTCTCGCTATCTATCAGATCCAACTACACTAGTCTCTGTTTTACCCATTTTGCCTCGGGTAATTCTACTTCGCTATGACTCTAAAGGATTTCATTTCCACTTCAATTAGAAGCACAACTTCTGTTCAGTATACTAATGAGAAAGGAGTTGCCCCCGTGGTTGTTCTTACTAGAGTATGGTATCCCCAAAGGGCAAACAACAACTTGTTAGCCCAATCATGGTGAGTTTCAATCATCTTTGAGAGGATCTTCTTGATGTTCGTATTCACTGCTGCCATTGCTCTGTTAGCTTGTGGTCTATAAGGCGATGACTTATAGTGTTTTATCTTATACCTTTCAAGCACTGCTCGTACTACTCCTTAAGGTTGTACCCCATTGTCTGAGATCATATGGTAAGGAATTTTGTACCTATATGATAGATTCTTCTTTAAGAACTTAGCTACCTGCTTTGCCCCTAGTTTACTATAAGATTCGGCTTCTACCTACTACATGAAGTAATCAATCATGACCAAGATGTATATGTGTCTGTTAGAGGCTATAGGATGAATCTCTCTTATAATGTTGAGTCCCTAAACTGAAAATGGCTAAGGAGAGGGCATGGTGTGTAATTCTAAGCGAGGTAAATGGATGATGTCACCGTGAATCTGACACTTATGACATTTCTTGGCGAATTTAACATAATCCTTAACCATTGTCATCTAAAAGAACCCTCGTCTCATTATCTTCTTGGCTAGCATTATATCATTCATATGCGGACCATAAACTCCTTCATGAACATCTGTTACTACCTTCTTTGCCTCATTATAGTCCAAATAACGCAATTGCATCCCATCCAAAGTTCTCTTATATAGGACACCTTGATGGAAGGTGAATTTTGCTGATAGCTTTTTAATGATCTATCAAATATTTGCGCTTTTCCAAATACTGCTGAATGTCATGAAACCAAGGCTTCTGATCCACTCTCGATTCTATTACCCTTACATTTTTGTAACACAACTGATTTGACTTTAGTAACACCAAAGGCTTCATAGGCAGGGTTATCGGTCCATCCCAAACTAATGTTAATGATGCTAAGGTGTCTGCCATCAAATTATAGTTTCTTAGTAAATGGATAAATCTACATTTCTGAAATGACCATCACAACTGTTGAAAATGCTCCAGATATGGCTTCAAATGTGGCTCTTTCAGGTCCCATTCATTAGTAACCTGATTGATTACCAACATTGAGTCACCCAATATTTCCACTTTTATAACTTTCAGGGCCATCAGTGCTTCCATTCCCATTACACATGCTTCGTATTTTGCTTTATTATTCGTAACCTGAAATGCTAGCTTCTTTTCTATTGGGATCACTTCATTCAGTTAGTAGAATTACTCCTATTCTTGCTCCGAATTGGTTTAACGCTCTATCAAAGTACATGCTCCATCCTTGAATCTTAATCGTTACGGTAAGGTCATCTAGGATTTTGAGTTCTATCTTTTGATCATTTGAAGTAGGGTTTAGTGCAAGAAACTCAACTACTGCTCTTCCTTTAACTGTCGTTTTAGTCAGATACTCAATATCAAATTCTATCAGAAACACTAACCACTTGGCTAGTTTCCCAACCAGTGAAGGTGCTTTAAATAGGTGTTTCATCAGATCTAACTTCGAAACTGCTCGTATCTTGTAAGACTGGAAGTAGTGCCTCAATTTTCTTATGGCCCAAGTAACAGCCAAACATATATGCTCAACCTGACTATACTTCTTCTTATAAGGCAACATCTTTTTTCTTAAATAGTAAATTGCATGTTCAGCTCATGCTTCTCCTTCCTAAGCTAGAATAGCTCCTTGTAAGCACCCAGTTTTGGGATAATTAGGGCACGGATGCGACAGAGGACCCGATGATGAAAATAGACTGTTAAATTAGATTTATTGGATTTGATTTATTGGTTTAGAACTAAATTGTAAATTATTTTTAAAATTTATTGTAAATTTTATTTATTTAACTTTTTTTAATAAATTTTCAAATAAAAAAAATTCTATTAGCCAGTATCTTGACCTCCTCCGATGGCTCAAACTTAGTCAGATTGAGTGGTGGGGCAGTTGGCTGGGGGAGTGTTCCTCTCATAGCCTGGTAGTATTCATCATCTTCAATGAACAATCCCGGAGTTGGCACTTTATTTTTTCCTCTATCAATATTTGTGTTAACTGACCCAGAAGCTTCTCCCTATTCTACTTTTTCATGGATCAACTGTTCCATTATGACTTTTATTTCTTTCTTTATAAAGTCAGAAAAAGTTCCATCACTGATCAGTTTCTTGAGAGCATCCCTCAACTGTTCTTCCACGTTCTGGAGTCATTATCTCTTGAGCTGGACTGGTCATAGGAATAACAGGACTAGTACTAGCACGTTGATATGATCCTCAAAAGGAATTCATGTGCAAATCATGCATTAATTAGTGTTCTATATGTTAAAAATGGTGGACTGATCAAAGAGCATGAGAAAGCTTGGCATGGAGAGTTATATTAGGCTTAATTTGAATCAGTTTGGGAAGTTTGCACATAGATATAATTCAGTATAAAAGGATGGATGAATTCTTTAGTTTTTTTCTATTTTTGGAGCCAATAAGGAAGATCCAAGAAGATTTTTGAAGATTTTGAGAAGATTCAAAGATATTCCAAGTCTAATTCAAAAAGTCAACAAGTTAATAAGTCAAGGTCAACAAGTCAAAGTCAAGGTCAAAGAAGGAGTCCAAGCTGAAGTAGGATTTTGTATCTTCCTATTTAATGCTAGATTAATAAGAAACTTTTTATATTTTCTATTTTTTTTAGATTTGACCTAATTTTGAAGATTGTTTGAAATTAAAGATTGTTTGAAAGTACAATGGGAAGTTACAAAAAAAATTAAAGATTGTTTGAAAGTTACAATTTATTTTGTGTTTCCTAAAGGTGTTGAGCATGAATTTTGTATCTTAATCCATATAAAAAAAAAGGATTTCTTGCTCTCAATGAATCATTTTTTTCAAGTCAAATTAGTCATAAAAGTTTTCCTTTTCCTTTTGGGATTTGACTAATTGACTAAGTCAAAGAAAGCTGAATATTCTTTTTTGGGCCAGAATTCCTTTCCTAACTCATACAATAGCTATCTTACTATATTAATTAGTTTTAATCCTCATCAAATAAGGATTTTTAAGTCCAAATCAATTTGATTTCGTGCTTCCCATTGTACTTAGTCAATTTTGATTCAATTGTGCTTATATAAGGCTGTTTTGCGTCGTTTTGCTTATTTCTTTAAATCCTTGCATTCTAGTGATTTATTTACATGTCTTTTGCTTCCTTTTGAATTTTTCTTAATCTTTTGGCTCTTTTAATTAATTTTTTTTCTTGTGATTAACATTTTCCTCTTACTAAGCCCAATGTTTTAATTTATGAAGTTGTCATAACTAATTGGTTGCTCCTTTTGATTTGTTGATTTTGATTCTTTTAAGAACATAAAGGGGGCTAGCTTGAGAGGTAAAAGGCAAGAGTGGTGAGATTATTATCAAGAAAAACCAAAATTTTGAGTGAAACATGAGAGTTGTTCATATTATTGAGTGTAAACACGTGAGGGAGTGCATGAGGAATAAATTTTATTCACCACTAACAATTTTTGTAGGTTTATAAACATAAGTGGTGAAGAAGAAAAGCAAAAGATTGATATAAAATTTTTCATGAAGGTTGTTAATGAACAATTTAAGAAGTTGAATGCTTGGTTGGATGACTTGCAATCACCATCAAGTTTTAAATCCATTAGGAGACATGTGCTTAAGGAGGAAGATACTATGGGCAGATTTGGTGTAAATTATGTTATTCAAGGTGATGTTATGACTTGTATAGGGAAGATGATAAAAGTGGAGTTAATTATAAGTTGGAAGATATCATGATGAAGATCCCTTTATTTTGTGGTAAGAATGACTTTAATACTTACTTAAGATGGATTCAACAAGTAGAGGAAGTGTTTGAATGTCAAGAATATAGTGAGGTACAAAAGTGTAAACTTTCTTCTCACAAATTCATAGGTCGTGTTGATTTATGGTGGAAGGATTTGATGGCATTTAGGAGAATGCATAGGAAAGATGAGGTTAGAAATTGGGAAGTAATGAAGGGGATAATGACTAGATATTTTATTCCTCAAAATGTTAGGTGAAATTTTATCTTAAATTGCAAAGGCTTAAACCAAATGATGAATTATGTGTTGATGATTATGCTAAAAATTTTAAATTATTTATAATTGTAAGTGATGTAGTGTTATGGAGCAGCCTACACACCATGAAGATGAGCATGATCAAGAAGGCAAGGATCAAGTGGAAGAAGTTTCTAGTCCGATTAGCATGCCTCAAGGACCTATAACAAGGTCTAAATCTAAGAAGCTTCAACAAGCCTTA
>CATIWM010373013.1:0-42731 GCA_949671775.1 Mallotus repandus
ATGTTAACGAAGGCAGAGCTAGCAAAGAATCAGACATGTTTAGTTTCGGGATTGTGGCCTTGGAAATCGCTTGTGGAAGGAGGACTTATCAGGACGGGGACTTCCACATGCCGTTGGCGAAATGGGTGTGGCAGCTCTACCGTTCAGGAGATATTCTGAACACAGCAGATGAGCGACTGAACTCGGATTTTGACAGGGAAGAAATGGAATGCTTGTTGAAGGTGGGATTATGGTGTGCTCATCCAAATGATAAAGAAAGGTTAAATGCAGGACAAGTGATTAAAATTCTGAAGCTTGAGGTCCCTCTTCCAGATCTTCCAAATGATGCACATGATTCAACATTTCCTGCAACAACATTGCCGCCGGCACTGCAACTTGATTCCACTGCATCCTTTATGTCTTCAAGCCTTGAGCTAATGTAAAACATTTACCATATATATATATATATATATATACAACAACCTTTTTTTCTCAATGTTTCCACCTCTTATCTTATATTTGTTGTTTATGTTGAAGTCTAGTGATTAAGAATAGGTTAACTCCGAACCGTTGTTGGTTGTTTCATGCTTACCTTTGTACATGAAAACGCTGCTGCTTGAGCTAAATGTAAAAGTTAAAAAGGAGATTCTTAGTACTGTACGTACTAAGGGATAAGGTACAATTTTTCTCCTAAAATATACAACGAGTTCATATATGTTCCTAAATTAATTTTTGGCTCAATTATGCTTAAAAATCAATTTTTATTGATATTTATGTCCCTCTATTAACGGAGGGATTAAATCAACAGTTAATGGAGCCCATATACTTGCCACATCACCCATGAAAGAGCCACGTGCACTCCACTTCTTCTTCTTCTTCTTCTTCTTCGTGCTCCATTCCTCTCTTCTTCTTCTATCAATAAATAAATAACATGAAAACCGCCCACAACCAAATTTTCTTCTTCTTCTAATGATTACTGTTATTATTCATTTTGGATTTTGAACTTTGGGGAAGGTTGATGACAGTGTATTGAGGTGAAAATCTCTTGATTGAAGTGTGATTTTTAGTGTCTGGAAGCCAAGGAAAAAAAATTGGGCAATGTTGAGGTGAAATGAATAATTATTATTATCTTATGTAGCAGATGGTTTTTCATTTGAAGTTTTGGTGGTAATTGATCTCTTTTCAATTGGGTATAATTTGGAATCTGAAAAAAGACTTGAAGTTGATTTGGGACAGAAATTCAATTTACCTTGCGAATGAGAAGACGGTAAGCTTGTCTGATATCAGCATACGTAGCGTTTTGAGTGGCACCGACCATAGCGTAGTGATCTTGCTCGCTCCCATCTCACAGCCTTCCACCGCGACGACGACGACGATGATGCAGCCACCACCAATGAGATTCACTTGTGGAGATGAAATACACATTTGCTATAGTTACAGTTAGTTCTTTGCTGGTTATATATAGTTGGGAATATGAAGTTGCCGTTAAGTGTAATTGGTGCCCCACTCGAAATGGTAAGATGTGTATGGGACTTTATCACCCTAAATGCATCATTCAGATGCCATTTCTAATACCTTTTCTACATTCTTCCAGTTTGCACAGATCTCTTTTGCAGCAAACATGGTCTAGTTTAGTTCTATTTGTCAACATATTTAAGGTTTCTCAATAGAAAATAACATTTGCTGACTCAATCAAGTCTGGAGCAGGACAAAATGGACTAGAGAATGTCCTACCTATTGTGCGTACTGCACAGCACTGTTCTTTTCTTTTTTGCATGAGTAATCTATCAGTAATCACCGAAAGCAAATGCCTCATTGTTGATATTGAATTTTGTAGTTGTTTATTCTGCAATGGTTGATGTACTTCTCTGCTACTCAAATTCAAGTTTCATTACTCTATTAACCTCAGGTTGATTATGGGTATTATTACTATTGCAGGTACTCCAATATGCAAAGCCACTGACCCGAATTCCACTCATTGGTCCTCTGTTTATACCTCCTGTCAATGTTGCTTTAATGGCTAAGGTTGTTATAAGAGCTGCAACAGATCCAGCTTTCCTTCCTGGTATTATTGACGTATACGACATACTGCAATAGGGTCGGGGAAATTCAGCTTAGATTGATTACAAGAATATCAGGATGACTGGTCTTTGTTGAGAATGCAACATTAGCCTTAAAAGATTTATTTCACCTCAATTCTAATATAAGAGAATTTGTGTTTCAACCCAGAAAAGATTTATTTCACCTATGAGCTCCACTTTTAATTTTGTATGCATCTCAAGTAAGAGAATTTGGAAATCAAGTTTGTTTAGAAAAGACGGTGCTTTTATTCAGTTAAAGATATAGGAGTTTCCGTTTGGTGCTGTCTTTTGAATTCTTTCAAGTTGTGGAGTTTGGTGAATCTTTTGAGTTGTTTATGCAACACCAGGAACTAGCAGATCGGATTTTATTCTTTTCAAGGTGAGGGAACTGAATATTGGTTTTGTAGATTTTAGTCAAACAGAAATGGCCAATCCTTAGATTCAGTGATATCTCAAGGTCAGCTCTTTTCTGGGTTTTTTGTTTTGAAGTCCATGGTGTTTGCAATATGTTTTTACTTGTCTTATTTCAGTGTTGTGGCTTTATATGTGGCAAAATAAAGCTCATTGTCCTTCCTCCATTTTGGGGTTGGACTAGGTTGAGAATAGTGGAGAGGAAGAGAAGAAGAAAGCATGGGGTAGATGTTTCTAGGCAGAACTCACTAGTTTCAAAAGCTCCCCATCATTTTGAGCAGATAGGGAAAAATATATCAGGTGAGAATGTGGTAGACTTGTTCACATATCAGATAGGCGCTGAATTTTTCTCACCTTTTTTACTGGGTTTGTAAGAAGCCTGAACCAACTAGAAGAAGAAGAAGAAGAGGTGGAGTGGAGCACATGGCTCTTTCATAGGTGATGTGGCAATTATATGGACCCTATTAACGGTTAATTTAATCTCTCTGTTAATAAAGGGGCATAAATATCAATAAAAATTGATTTTTGAGTATAATTGAGCCAAAAATTAATTTAGGGACATATGTGAGTCCGTAGATATATTTTAAGGGCAAAAATGTACCTTATCCCTAAGTACTAAACAAGCCATTGATAAGTTCTGTTCTTAACATTTCTATGTCTTGCCATAACATCACTTATCTTGTTGAACAAGTAAAAAATAAGTATTTTAGAAAAGATAAAATATATTCGTAATGATCCGCTTTTAATAGTGGGTCGCGAAATTACTATAAAAGATACCATCTCAAATAATACTGCCCCTGCTCAAGAGGGCAGCATTATCTTTTAAAAAAAATATTAATCTTGTTGTTTGGTGGCACACTTCATCACGGGTTGCTACGTCTATTATTACCGTTTAAAAAAATAGACTTTTTTAAAAAAAACAAAGAACTATTTACACGAGTAAATTACTGTATTAATTAACTTTAGAACCATTTTACATTTATTTTAATATTTGCTATATGTTTACTTCTCTTTTAAAACCGAATTTGCTATGTCCTTAGTATTTATTAATGGTACAAAAATGTCCCGTTGTGAACTATGTTTTGATGTGTATTTGACCAGGTGTATGAGAAGCGTCACCTGTTCAACACATCAAAGTGGCTGTAGTGATGAGTTCAATAGCTCCATTAGGAAGAGTGGCATCACCTTCATAAAGTAAAGTATGTCATTTGCACCAGCTCTGAAGCAAGATATATCAAATGAAAATGAATGAGCAAAGAGGGGTTGAAGAAGCAAGACAGTGAAGACGAGTGAAATGAACGTTCGAACAACGCAAGCAACACGAATCTGTCACCATGATTGATTAAGAGTTAAGACATCACACAAGCAATGCAAAAATAGAGCTTAGATGTTTATGATCAGATAGGTTCTGTTTCTAAATGTATGTATATAAGAACAGGAAATGGTAAGTTGAAAATCTGAAAGAAAACACTTCCGGGTGATTGTTTAACTAGCGAAGGTGAGATTGTTACAGATGAGTGTCTACATGCAACTTCATGTCAATGACATCCCATGAGACGTGATCATTATCCATGGAATAGTCCGAGTGATGGTGCAAGTGTGCAAATATTTGCGTTGAAATAGTCCAAGTATTGTGGATAACCAATTAGAAACTGCTTTAAAAAAACAATTAGATTCAGACTTGTCAACTAAAACATCACAATCTGAAAACAAATAAATATATTGTTTCATTTTTTATATATTTATATAAAATTTAAAATTATATGCGTGTGAATAAATATTCATTCCAATTTTTAACAACATTCACTCTGTCATTCAGCAAACATTCTTCTAACACGACCTTCCTCTGCATCTGTCATGGAAAAGAAGAGAATCTATGGCAGCACATCTGAGAGTGCTTATTTGATGACTGATATCGCCCAACTTTTTATATTCTTGAAATCAAAAAGTTGATCTATAAATGTCACATGGCTAATCAATACAAAAAATATAATTGAAGCAAATTACATTACTCTTATCAGAAGATTTTAGTCCTGAAGCATAAAAAAAACTCAGTACCGCATATTGTAACTGTGCAATAATTCAACCACTGCAGAAACAACTCCCTTTCCCTCCACAGAGATGTCCAAGCTTGGTTCCTCAATCTTCCTACTCAGAAGCTTGTCAAGTTCTCCTCGCAATTTCTACAAAATCACATCATCAAACCAAATCATCTACATATTCCACATGTTTATAAATGGTCTTTTAAGTGTCAGATTAAGAGAGAAGAAAAAAAATGATAAAATTATTGAGTCATAAGCTAGAAAAAAGTTTTACCTGTATTAACTCTAATACATTCTTTGATGCGGAGAAATAAAGGTAACCTCCAAGCATCTCAATACCTTGCCCATTTTTGCTAGGAATGAGATTACCACCAAACAGAAGCAGAGCATAATCTGATATATTTGTAGAGTCTCGGACAAAAATGCCAGTTGTTTTCACCTTTTCACTGTAAACCATGTATGGCAGGGGGAAGAGATGAACCCCTGCATTTACAGATGCAGGATGCATATCAACTTTTCCAACTTCTTTAGTGTAGAATGCTGTGCGCTTCCCTCTTCTTTTGCACTGCACAACATTGGGGTAAAGTCCAGCACAGAGGATCGCTGACACCATCTCCAGGTCATGGCTGTACTGATTGTAAGCCTACATAAAGCATGCACACGTTTAAATCTATAATCCAGCCATTCTTCCTAATAGCATATGCTAGTTACAGTCATTCTACAGATATATCGCAGAAGAAAAGATGGCATGTCTACTATGCAATCAAACTAATGTTCACAGCATGGCATGAAAAATGGAATCTTCAGTTGGAGCATAAAGACTTGGAAATCTGGAATCTTACACTAGCGCCCTTGGATTTGTCTATAAAACCAATATCTGATAGAAGGTTCAAAAACTGTTCTCTCATATCCTCCATCATTCGCAAAGTTATTGGGGATAAAAAATTTTCCCAACAAAATGATCTTTCATTTCGATTATGTTTTGCTTCCTTGTATCCTTCAAAAGCTTTAACAAGAGCAATGTGATCACTGCAGTAAAGAATATGCACATTTTTTAAGCATTCTCATTATTAGAACAGAATCCAGCAATGCTTTTAGAATAGAGCATGATGAAAAAATTTTACAACAAAACCTGCAAGAATCACCAGCAAAGGATCTTTTCGCTGCATCAGCTTCATTTTTCATTTCTATTGGAAGAACAAAAGGGTCACGATGTGCAAGGGCAGCAGCAATTGTTAAAGCAGGATTGAGGCATTGGAAAACACACCCCATCAGAAGCATTTTTCCGATGTTTGGGTCCAGAGGTAGTGTACACAGGTGGCGACCTGTTAGGCTTATTAATTAGACCATAGCTGATATCCCATAACCAAGCATATAAAAGACAAGTCACAATAAAAGTCAAATTGCACATACCTAGTGGGGTGAGCTCTTCATTATCATCTAAGGCCCCAATGGTTTTTAGGAGTTCAATAGCATTTTGAACAGCAAGAGGATCTGGTGGCTGAAGTGCCTTTGCCAAAAATGATCCCACAGCTCCAAGCTGCAAACTTTTGATGTGCAAGCATAGCTCTTGGAGAGGTGTTCGAAGAATTTCAGGTAACTGATACTGAAGCATCGCATCATGGATTATTTTTGGATACAATTTATAACAAACTCCAGCTTTGACACGGCCAGCACGACCTCGTCTCTGAAATTTCACCAAATCAAGAAGATAATGATCTTCAAATTGTGGATTCGACAAATGCATTTAGCTGCGATTTTTAAATAAAGAAGTACAGGATATTTAGTTCCCATTACGCTTTTGGTATTGTATTACTGAATACAGTACCTGATGTGCTGAAGCCTTTGAAATCCATGATGGTAATAGACAAGCCAGTTTGTTTAGAGCATCATAACTGGTTTCCTTTGCCTTTCCACAGTCTACAACATACACAACATCATCTATAGTGATGCTGCTCTCTGCAATATTTGTTGCCAAAACAATTTTTCTGCAAAAATAAATAGAGGGGATTCAAAAGTAAGGAAAGAGGCAAATTTTAACACATTTGTCACAAGTGAAACTGCAAAAGTGTTAGTAATAATGCATTTGACATTTGTATAGGATAAAACTTAGCAATTACTGCTATATGTGCACCTAATGATATACATATACAGTTGTTCTAAAGGATAACTGGAAGTATCTATCCCAAACATTGCCTTGCCTTCCAAATCGCACAAAACCATATTCCCACTTGACTGGCATCTCACAACCTTAATTTCAAGTAAAAAGTCATTTATAAATGATAATACAATAACTACCAAACCAACAAACTTGTAATTTTGCCTCAGATAACCATATGCAACATGAGGTGCCGAAGGATCTGTACCTAAAAGCAAGAGAAAAGGCAGCATATAATTTCTTAGAAGCTTGTTTGACAATAGAATTATTCTTTAGGCTACATCCTGGATGGCACAGTGGCCAGATTTTATAATTTGAGTAATTGGCTACAATATCGAATGATATCCATATCTCTATGAGGTGCAATTCAGTGATCAGAAACTTTTCAACTTTATGACAAGCAATGATAGAGTCCGATTAAATAAATAAATAAATAAATAATAATAACTAAATCAGTAAGAAGATCTCATAAATATCAGCTTAATAGCCTATCATTTAGTTATCCTAAAAGAGCCAACCTCACTAACTTACTATGAAGAAGAAGAAGAAATGGTCAAGAATCTAAGAACCCATGATTACAAAGTTCCCGAAAGAAAAGAGGATTTCTCTCCTGTGCATTTCTGGGGGATGAATAATATAATTGCTTAAAGAAATTTACCGCTTGTTAGGGGGAGGACGATCAAATATTTCACGTTGATTAATGGTCGGCATTGAACCATGTAGCGCAAGGACATGAAACTTGCTTTGGTCTCCCAAATATCTGTTGCCTTTAACCATGTCAATTAGCTTGGAAATTTCATCCCAGCCTGTCAGGAATACAAGGATAGCACCATCCCCTTCATGGTGACATATATATTCAATTGTTGCCTCTACCTACAAAACAAGTTTCAAACCTTATAGAAAATAATTTGACCTAATTTTAAAACAAGAGTTTATATTTGATATGGGTACAGTAATTGAATAGAAGATGCAGTGTACTTAACACCATAGTGCTATCTTTTGAACGTTATCAATAAACGGAAACAAAAGACAACAATAAACAACGAAATGAATTAAAACACAGAACAAAGTACAAAACATAACATGGATGTCCTTTTAAATGAAGCTTTAGAAGCCAATGCATTAAAAGTGATATCTCAAGGTACAAACCAGACCCAAGTCAAGCTGTGAACCCGACCAGGCTTCAAGAGAAAGTCGAGTAGATGAGCTGTAGTTCTTGTATTCAGAATCAATATCAACATCCTGCACAAATAAAGAAAAGTTCCAGTAAATGTAACCATAAATATATAATAAGTAAAGAAAGATTTCCAACATCAATACATCTAATAAGTGTACATAAACCAGAAAATTAACAACCCAAAATATTAATTGATAAAATCAATAAAGTGCAGACCATCAGGAAAAAAAAAATACAAATTAGTGAAAATTTTTAAAATTACTTTCATTCTTGTCATGTTTCTGAAGGTCTATAACAAATTCATTAATTTCAGATTTATAGATTTTGACAACAATCAATCATGGAGATGCAAAGCTAAAAATACATGCTCCGCTTGCAGATGATTTATTTTCAGCAATTGCCCTCCATTGTTTCTATTCTTTTTCCTTGAGGCATGAAACTGATTTAAGTTGAAGACAGTTGATGTAATTTAGATAAACTGTAATTTTTCTAGACAAACATACAATGGTAATAGAGACCGTTTTTCAATGTTGTAATTTTGGTTTTTGAAGTGTTATGAAGGTCTACAGTTTTAGTAAGCGATATAAGGGAACAAGTGTTGATGATTATCTGTTGTAGCAATGTCTATAGACAATTAAGTAGAGCAACTTTTGTATCATGGTAAATTAAATGTTAAAATCAGATACCAAAAACTCAAAATTTTGATGTATTAATCAAGTTCAGAATTACTGGGCTGAAAAAATAAAAATTAAAGCTAACAGTTGATGAAGTGCATAAATTATAGATAATCATGGAATACAAAATGACACATCCATGACATATAATAGTCCTCGAAAGAAAAAGTGTGGAATTAAAAATTTTTTAGTTCAATCTGGGGCATTACCTCATACAGTTCAGTTAAAGGATCTTTCTTCGAATCTTGCTCCCTTTTCCTTCTCCTTCGTGAATTGCCTCGGAAGCTGTCAGCCTCTGATTGAATTTTATATCGAGTTTTCTCCAGTATGTCTTCTAGAAATAAGTCTGTCACAGGGAAAGTGAGTCCCTGCCAGGATATCGAAAAAACTAAGTGAATCTATAATGTTGAACAAGCATGATTAATCCACATTTAACACACTTTGGGGAGAAAAGGCTGCTCCAATGCAATGAAACTGAAATGACTATATTTACCGGTATATGAATAGTTGGGGCATTTCCAAAGTATTTTGAGAACAAATCAGCATTAATAGTCGCACTCATTAGAATGAGACGCAAATCTGGACGCCGAGGAAGAAGATCACGTAAAATAATTAATAGAAAGTCCTCATTCATGCCTCTTTCATGAATTTCATCCACTAACAAATGGCTTACACCCATTAAATCGGGATCCTGAACCTGTAGTTCAACATCAAATGTAAAATATGCAGAAATCAAAATGTCAGAAGAATGCCATGAGCATAAAAGCTCCTTTGAAACTAAAAGAACAAAATCATGAATAATCAAGAAAGCAGAATAGCTCAGAAAATAGAATATCATTTACTTCTGATTCCAGAAATTTATGTAGGATTCACTTTCAAAATAAACACAACTCACAATTTGATAAGGCAGCCAATAAAGTTGCATTGACAAGTTTTATAAAGGTGTGCTTAGGTATTCTATTCCAATCAATTTCCAAGTCTAGTAATATTAAATTCAAAGCATGGGTAAAAGACCAAGGAAGAATTAAATAACATATAAAGCTCAAACAAGATGTGGAAAATCCATGAGTAACAAAAAATTACCAACTGCCTTAGTAGAACACCAGTCGTGCAAAACAGTAGATGGGTTTGAGAGGAGCGCTTTGCCTCTAGACGAATCTGATAACCAACAGTTTCACCAAGATTTTCACCCCTTTCAGAAGATATTCGAGCTGCAACAGATATGGCAGAAATGCGACGAGGTTGTGTGCACATTATGTTGCAATCAGCACCACGAAGGTGTGTTATCTCCTCTTCCAATATATACTGAGGGAGTTGTGTTGTTTTACCACAACCAGTCTCTCCAGAAATTACTAAAACCTATGATTTTCAAAATCTGATAATTAGAATCATATAAAAATCATTGCTACTTCCCCAAATATTAGGGTTTCTTCTTTCAAGGAAGTGCGAAATTTCATTAAAATCTCAAGGGCATGAATCATATGCCCTAATATAACCTCTTTAACAATCTTTCTAATATAAGATGTAACATACAAAAAGCATATGATTTTACCAAAATGGGTAGGAATTGACAATACCCCTGACAATATGGTGACAGTACATTCTGATATTAGCAATTACCTTCTAATGTACATACTGGTACAAAATATTAGTTTATAAATCTTAATACTGAATAATGTACAAGATGAGAACACATAAAATTGTTTGGCAACAAGGTCTAACGTCAATACATTCACATTTGTGATTACCTTCTAATTTATATTTTGGTACAAATAATTTTGATATTGAATAATGTACAAATGAGAGCACATAAAATTGGCTTTGAATTCCATACCTAAAGGTCCTAAACCATGCCCTTTGTTTAAAGGGTAACAAATGAAAGAATATGAATAAAACAGTGGTAGAATTGACTCCTAGAAATCAAAATAGTTTGCCCTAATTCATAGCAAATATTAATATAAGATATTTGCAACTTGATGTAGGAAAACAAAATTCACCTGATTTTCTGCAACAGCTTTCAGAAATTCACCTTTCATTTTGAATGCAGGGAGCTTTTCCCTAAAAGACCGCATTTCTTTAACACTATCACTTGCCTGAAAGTTTAAAATGACAAGGTAAATGATTTAAATCCTGGCATACCAATTGAATAGCAAGGTAAACAACCACCAAAGCACCACCAGAAAGACCTTTTTTCTTTTACTTTTTAGTATTTGTAGATAATAAAATTTAATGATATCATTTTGCAAAAAAGTCAGCCCATTTACCATTATTTTATCATGCTGCTGCTTTAACTCAACGTTGAGCCTTTCCTTGGCAGAATCTGTCTCTACAGGATGCAAAGATTTGATTATCTTCAGGCCAGCCGATGGTTGTTGGGCCCCCTGACCAGATGATGCACCAGAATCATTTGAAGGTGCTGCTTTATGTGTGCTGTTCAATAGATTTCCAACCCTCCTCTCAGTCTCAGTAGACATATGGATCTGCAGAAAGATCACAATGAGAAGATTTTCAGGCAACAACAACAATAGTCAAGTTTTGTATAATTAGTTAATTATACCTCTTTCTGCGTGGATCCATGGCGCTCATCAAGATCAGCTCGATAATCTGGCAAGGGAACTTTGCTAACTACAAGGGCCTTGCCTTTATTATATGAATGACTTCCTTTCCACAAACACAGAAATAAAGAAACAAATTTACAAGGTGGAAATAAAAAAAGCAAGCAAGAGCACAAAATCAAATTAATCAAGATCTACTTCAAGTTATTTCCATTGGCATGCATGATTTGACTACTTTTTAGAGATGTTCATCGCACTAATTTCCACAAGCCGTATGTAAAAACATGGTAAGCATTTATAAACACTTACAAATAAAGGCCTAATTGATAGGCCATGTCAGACAATATGTTTTGGTCAGAACGACTGTAATTACGCTTAATTATCATTTCCTGCTTCCCGGAATTCTTCAGTTTCTGCATCTTATCCCACCATTCATTCTCGTCAAGAACTTCCATCTGGAAAATATGAAGTAACACATTAAAATAACAGAAAAATAAACGAAATTACAATACTCAAAGTGCTTGAAAATTGAAAATTAACTTGCTAGTTACAACTATCTGCTGCCTCATGAAAGTTCTCTCTTTTAACATTGAGAAGTCACATCTTGTTCTCATTACAAATTCATCATCATTGGACACAGTATCCTTTGTGCTCTTACCTAGCAACTAATCAGCACATAAACCAACTAAAAACCCTAAAAACAAAATCAAATGCTAATTCAAATGCAATCAGCCAACTAGCAGCAACTACCTCAGCAGCTTGCTGTCTCAAACGATCAGCTCGCCACACTGGATCCCACCACCGTTGCTCTCCGCGACCTCCGCCACCTCTACCTCTTCCTCCTCCCCCTCCTCGTCCACCACCGCCTCCGCGGCCAGTGGCGGTGCTACCACCTCGACCTCCGCCGCCACCGCGACGACCGCCCTGGAAGTTAGGACGGTGGGACATAGTTGTAGTTGAAATGTGCCGACGAAAATGTACTGTAGCAGTAAGCGGAGCTAGCAATAGGAGACGTTTGGAAAAGAATGTGAAAGCAAAAGCATCAGCGCCGAGTAAGCGCATGAGTGCTGTTCTTACTTATGTTCCTAGCGGCCACAACTGCCAACAGCATGACTTGGAGCTTAAAAAAATATTTTTTCTTTTTTATTTAGATTTTTCTTATCAAATAATAAATTAGAGAATCATTTTTGAAAAAATATCATTAGAATTTTTTTTAAATGTTATTTTTGTTCTCTACTAATATGAATACTTGACATATAATTAAGCATAGCACAAATGAATTGAATTGATAATAAAGTCAAAAATAAATTAAGGCATTATAAAAATACCACATATTTCATTTTCTAAGCAATTTGGGTGGCAAATTAATTAATTATATATATATACATATATATATATAAAAGCTGTTCTTTGTGTGAAAAAAGTTTTAAATCAAAAATTTTAATAAACTTTTTGAAAATATTTTAAAGTCGTTTCGTCAAATTTGATAAGTTACTTTATGCATTTTGAACCTAAAAATACTTTTTTATTAGTTTTTCTTGAATAAAAACTTTTAAAAAAAGTATTTTTCTTAATTAAACAAAATTATTTATAATTATACTATAATTAATGGTATCAATTAAATTTTTAATATTTGTATACAAGATTTATATTTTTATATATTTTTGGTATCTATTTATATATCATATAGGAGTGTGCAATAAAAACCTAACCGAACTAAAAAACTAAAATCCGATGATTTCGCTTTGGTTCAATTTGTATTTTTTTAAAACAGAAATATTCAGTTTAAATTGAATTAACCAATATTTTATAATATTTAAATATTTATAATATACAAATAATTTGTTGGAAATTATATTTATTTTAGTCCTCTAGTCCATAGAGTCTTAGGTTTGAACCTTGTAAACCACATTTATTTGTTTTTACATTTTTTTTCATATTTAGGTTCTTATTATGAAGGTTGACTTAGATGCATGACGCTAGTTAACCTATTATATTTTTCAAAAGATGTCTATTGTAATTTTCAAAAGATATTCACATACTTTTTTTTAGGAAAATTTCTCTTATACTTCGTTTATAAAATGTGATTTCATAAATAAATACTTTTATTCATATTTTTACAATTAGATATTGATCCATTCGGTTATACTAAAAATCGTTTATAAGTTAAATTCAGAAGTTAAGAACTCATATAGTATACATATAACTTACATTTGCTTAACAATCATTTTTCTATATATTTTTTATAGAAGTAATTAACTAAAGATAAAGTACGATGATTTTTTTTAATAAAAATTATATAAAATTTGATTATTAAATATTTTTTAATTAGTGAAAGATTATATGACATTAATATTGATAGGTTGTACAATATGAGATATTTTTTCTTCTTAAATGAGATAAAAATAAATAAAATTTTATAAATTAATGGATGCAGATTTTGAACTTACCCTTCAAAATGTTCTTTTTTAATTATTAAATATTTACTTAATAATTAAATAATAATTTTTATAGTATACTTAAGTGAACAATAAAATTATCAACCGGAATTGTAGTAGTTTTAATTTTAATTTGTTTTAAAAGCTTTTTTTTAATTAAAAACCTATTATTTAGACTAATATTTCAATTTAATAGGCTTTTTAATCATTGAATTATTTTGGAAAAGAATAATTAAATTTAAAATCTTTTAAAATGTCTTATCATTTTAAAAAAAAAATAATACAAAAAAGGTATCAATACTGTCGTATGCAAGTTTATACTTTTTTCTTTTCTTTGCAAACTTTTTTGAGAGAAAAAAAAAAGAATGAAAATGAAACGGATCCGGATCTCTGATGGCTACCCACGGGTCAAAATAGACCACGGATCGGATAGTCCAACCACCGTCAAAAAACAAAAAACAAAAAACAAAAAACAAAAAGACCAGTACTTTAAAACGGGTCAGAACAGAAACGCTAAACCGTCCATTGGCAAAGAATCTCTCCCTCTCTCCTATCACCAGTACCGAAAAGGGCGAGAAAGATCCGCTCAGGCACAATCACGGATTAACACGGCGAGTCTGTTCAGGAACTCGGTGCCTGTAAACCAATGGATCCAGCTACCACGCCGCTAGGCAAAATGCTATTGGAGGAAATAACTCCGGTGGTCATGGTGCTCCGTACGCCACTCGTGGAAGAGGCATGCCTCAAGAACGGTCTCTCCTTTATCGAAATGCTCAGTCCTTTCTGCAACTTCACTAATATCGATGGTTAGTCTCTTTTCACTATTGTGTAAAAAATTTGAAATTTTGAGGTGTTTGTGTGGTGTAATTTTGTAAAATTGACGTTTTTTTGGATTTAATTTGATGCAGTTCCTGTAAGGACGTCGAGTGATCAACCTTATAGGCTTCAGAAGTTCAAATTGAGGTTATTTTATGAATCAGATATTCAGCAACCGAATCTAGAGGTGAATTCTGGGTTTTTTTTTTTTTTTTTTTTTGAGCTGATAATGTTTATAATCTGCTTATTGAACTTGAATTTTTAACTTTTTACTGCTTTATATTCTTAAAAAAAATGCAAGAATTCAATTCCGTTGAATTTATTTTAGTTAATTCTCATTTTTTAAAAGCTTGTAGTTGTTCAACTTAGAAGATTTTGAAGGCATTTCAAAAAAATTGTAGTTATGTTACAAGCCTACGAGTGACATGTTTTTGCAAGAATTTAATTGAATTGAACTCTTTCTCCAAACAATGTCTATAAGAAATGTTTGTAAGTCATGCTAGTTTATATTTGGATGTTTGTCTTAGAAAAAGCTAAACAATTGATTGGACTTGGTTAAAGAGAGAGAATCGTAAAACCAAGGCAAACTTACTCTACTATCGAAAATTCAATACCTTTTCATTTTGTCAAGTTGTTAATGACAACGAAAGGATCCTAAATTTAATCAAGATGCAAAGCCTTGTTGTTTCCAGAAATGTACCAAGAATTGTCTATTTTTTTTCACATTGTAAAAATACTTGATTTAGGTATAGACAGGTTTAGGTGCAGGAGGAATTTGTTCTGCTTTAAATAATAATTATCTGGATGTTAGTTTTTCTTTAGAATGTTGTTGGTTGTGTAAATACAAAGATAACAAATTATTTTTGGTTCAACTAGGTAGCGAAGGAGAGATTGAAGCATGTCATTACACAGGCTGGGGACAAAGATCATACTGATTTGAGCTCAGATCCACCTCCTATTACTGAGATACAAGCTAGTGAGTTAAAGCTGTCATGTATACATGCTCGTCTACACACACACACATGCACACATATATATATATATATATTTTTTTTTTTACTGTTTGTATATCGCACTATTTTTCTTATTTGAAACTAAGTTGTGCTCTTTACGTGCTCTTGTAAATCTTTTTGCTCCAAAAAATGAAAATTATTTTGATTTTAAAATGTTTTTAGACACGGTTAGCTAATGCCAACTCTTTATTGCAGAGTTGAACTTATAGAATTGCCTTTATTTGATATGTGTGATTGTGTAACTTTTGCAGGCTCTGAATCTGAAATTTTACCGTCATGGTTTGAATTTTTCAATAAAGAGCTTGTACGAACTGTGTCTTTTTCAGACCATGAAGCTTTTGACCATCCTGTGGCATGTAAGTTTTCAGGATCTAGCACTTCTTGTTGTTTTTCCATACTATGCTTTGAAATGCAATAATTTTGGTCCATTTTGCACATGGAATGATTTTTCTCACTGTTTCTGGATTTAAATTAATTTGCAGGTCTTTTGGTTGCTTCTTCAAATGATGAACAACCTATCAACCGATTTGTGGACCTTTTCAATACTAACAAGTTGCCCTCTCTTCTTAATGATGGGGCCATGGACCCAAAAATTATGAAGCATTATTTATTGGTGCATGATAATCAAGATGGCTCTTCAGAGAAGTATTATAGTCTTTCCTTTATTTTTATGCTTAAAATATTGAAAATGTTTATGGATGTGGAATATAATAGCATAGGAGAGAAATGATCGTTCAGCTACATAATGTAAATCTTTCTCTTATTTTGTTTCTCGATTACTCTTGATACTTATTGAGGGAATGATGTGATGATGTGCAATATATGTACAATGTAAGAGAATTCAAGTTAAGAACCTGACAAGGAGATGCTGAAGCTGAATGGATTGGTGAAATAATGAGAAATCTGTAATACTATGTATCATTCAAGTTTTGTTGTTCTCTGTTGTAGCCTTTCAGGCCTATTATATTATCGGACCTAGGTTAAAACTTAAAACGGAGGGAGTTAGAATGAGACAGAGATTGTAGAAAGAGGGATTTGGGCTCTCAAGAACCAAAAGGAAACAGAAAAAAGGAGGAGAATATGCTATTATTATGGTTTATGATTAAGGGACTGATTTCAGTCAAAGTTGTGATATCTTAATGGTAATCTTAAGTAAATTGAAACTAATTTTTTTAATGTTTTCCTTTGTCCTGCATCCTAATTTAATTTTCTGAGACGAGTCAGATGACCATGTGGCAAATTAGGTTACTTCTCTGTTTTATTAGCCACTGAGCGCTGATACTACTGAGACCATGTAATTATCACACACATGCAAGTCAAAGCTGAAAAGGATAATAAGGTGCCCCAAAGGGAAGACTTCAACCATATGGATTATAGCAGAAATGGATTCAGACATTAAGATCACATCTTAATAAGAAAATAACATTTCTGGAAATGCATGAAAAGGTTTGCAGCCAACTTCAGAGGATAGAAGTTTTAGTTTACCTGAAAATGCATTAAAAAAAAAGCTGTTCTGCATATATTTCTTTTACTGAATTAGTTTTGAGTTTGTTTCGTTTCATTATCCACTAATTTTACATTTTGATCTGCATCTGATGTTCACTTTGGTACAACTTAGATTATACCTACACAATTATTTTTTCTTAGCAGTTTCCTTTGGTCTCAATGGAGTGAAAAAAGTATTTTACTTTGAGCAAGTTTTTTATTTATTTTTTTAAGACAGTGGGGCAGGGGAACTTTGTTTAGGTTTCACTTGTAATATGCAAAATCTAATTTTTTTTATTTTCTCTATTCCTTAATAGATTTATTTTTAAATAATCTCTAAGTACTTTTCATCCTCTTTGAGTTTTTGGAGACAATTCATTGATATAGGTTCCTAATGGGTTGAGTAAAGTGTCTGGCTTTCTAATCTCATGTTTCCTCTTACAGAGCAACAAGACTACTAACGGAGATGAAGAATACATTTGGTTCAAATGATTGTCATGTGCTTTGCATTAATTCTTCTCAAGATGAGCGGATAGAACATCAAGAAAACCTTTGGGCTTCTTGTGTAAGCTGCTAACGGTTTTATAATTATATTTTATGTTTCAAATATAACTTTATCTGGTATATAATTCTGGTCTAAATTATGGATACTATGGATAAGATTAACCCTCTAGTTTTATATTCATTTCTGACAGAAATCCAGGGCATCTCCAAATCAGCATCTTGGTTGTTTTCTTAATGTTGATGATCTTAATGAGGTACTTTTCTTTAATCCACAATAGCTAACGGTTTAAGAGTTTTTTTTTTTTTTTTAGTTTTGTAAGCATGTGTTCTATTACAGACTTTAACCAGTGTATTAGTTTGTATAAATTGGAAACAGATAAAAGACCTGATGCAGGAATTATCATCTAAACACATAATTCCATACATGGAGCAGAAAGTTCGTGTGCTCAATCAGCAGGTGGTAAACCTCCAGTGTTTCTTTCTCTTACTTAGTTGTTTATGAAAGGATTATTGTCCTTTTTAATTTATTACCTCATTACCTCTATCTTTTTCCTCTTCTTCTGCCTTCTAATTTATTCTTTTTGATGTCATACCATGTTGTGATTAGGTATCTGCTACACGGAAAGGTTTTAGAAACCAAATTAAGAACTTATGGTGGAGAAAAGGGAAAGACGATACACCAGAATCTCTTGATGGCTCCATGTATGTTGTTCAAATGTTTTTGATTGTCATATTATTGGTCTGCTTTTCATACTAAACTTTTTCTAATAGGGTTTTACATTTCCTGTTGAAGGTATACTTTCAGTTCTATTGAGTCTCAGATTCGAGTTTTGGGTGACTATGCTTTCATGTTACGGGATTATGAACTTGCATTATCAAACTATCGGCTTATTTCCACGGATTATAAGCTTGATAAGGCTTGGAAGCGCTATGCAGGTGTGCAGGTAACTTGGAATCCTTATGTATTTAATCCTTGTGTCTTTTGGCCTTTTTCATAGACAGCCTGTTATCTCTAGCTTATCAACATGTGTTTGTATTGGTTTTTGTATTGTTTTTTTTCTCGTTCCCATAATTATGCTGGAATATGCTTTTTTTTTTTGCATTATTATGTGCTATATATGTACAATAGGAAACACAGTCAATGTGCAGATATTTAGTACTGTTTGTGAAAAGCATGCTGTTGACCTGCTGTAGTACCTGCCATTTCTTTTCTAAGGTTGATCTTACTTTCATGTAAGCACTAATTTCTATTATGTGGTAGAAAATAGCATTTTTACAATGAATGCTATTTCTTAAATTTTAATTCAATTAGTGAAAGGCTAAGAAGGCATCCTAGGCAAGATAGAAATTTTACAAAGTCAAAAACTTTCTGTATGTCAAAATTTTCTATCTTGAAGCCCAAAAGTAAAACTTTTGTTGAATCATTTTGTCTGCCTAGCTGGACTTTCTTGTTTAATTTGTTCTTCTTTCACTCTTGTAAATGGAGACTATAATCTTAACCATCCTTCCTATAAGACTGTCTTCATTTGTCTCGTTTGTTCCTGCAGGAAATGATGGGCCTTACTTGCTTTATGCTGGATCAATCAAGAAAAGAAGCAGAATATTGCATGGAAAATGCATTTAGTACTTATTTAGTATGTATAGCACTTTCTTGCTCTGTCTTCCTCTATAATTTTTTTGGTAGTCTTATAATCTAATGAAATGAAACATACTCACTGCACCATTTTTTAATTCTTTTTCTGTTTATGGTTCTTTTATTTTAATATTTCTCTAATTAAGATCAGTGAGATGATTCTATGAGAATTAGGAAGATGATTCAACCATTGGGTTCTATAGGAATTTTATGGCTTGGATTTATTGTATTTTGTCTTGAGTGTTTATTATTTTATCTCAAGTATTTAGGAGGTTCTTGTGTTTTTTAGACAAGAAAGCAAACTTTGTTGTGTATCGAGTTTGAAGTTATCATACCAGGTTCTTTTTTTGCCGTTGTAGCTGATCACTATTCTTTTATAGTAGCAATCAGCATTTGAAATGGATATTTTTGGCCTTCGAGAACTTCTTGTTTAGGATTTTGAGGCTAGAATTAGTTCGATAAATTATGAGATTTAATTTGATTAGGTCCTATATCATAATCGCCTTTCCACTAATAAATAGGCTTTTGCCCTGCTGTACAGTAGTGTTTCAGTGGCTAGATCACTAACTTAGCTTAAGATGATTGCCAAATCATCTATGCTGCTGCTTGGCTTTGCATGCAGCCCCACACATTTTTAATTTGGCTGATTAGTCTTAAGTCAACCATTCTCATTTCCAGAATGCTACTTTCAACCTTATTTAAATGCATTGGATCTGGTATGCATGCAGAAAATAGGGTCATCTGGTCAGCAAAATGCTACACGTTGTGGTCTTTGGTGGATAGAAATGTTAAAGACAAGAGATCAATACAAAGAGGCTGCCACTGTTTACTTTCGCATCTGCAGCGAGGTGAGCTCATTATTTTCTAACGAATCAGGGTGAATGAAAGTACTGATCCTCTGTTATTGGGTTGATTTTTTCTTATTTTAGGAACTGCTACATTCAGCCGTTATGCTTGAGCAAGCATCTTATTGCTACTTGTTGTCTCAACCACCCATGTTACACAAGTATGGATTTCATCTTGTTCTTTCTGGTGATCGCTATAAAAAATGTGATCAGGTACTTGTATTAATGGAAAGATCTACACTTGGATTTTAACCTATTATATGTTGCTTCTTCTGAAGTTGTTTCTTACTTCACCGGTTCATCTTTTCTAGATTAAACATGCCATACGCACATATAGAAGTGCCATCTCTGTTTACAAGGGAACTACTTGGAGCTACATTAAAGATCATGTATATTTCCATATTGGACAGTAAGTCTGACTTTATGCTGCTGAGGTTGCATCATTGACACTTCGGCACTGCTTAATCTATAATGCAGGAGATTGTTGACAGTCTTTGTATGTGTTTATATGTTGTTGCATGATGTAGATGGTATTCCTTTCTTGGGATGTACGATGTGGCCGTCATGCATTTATTGGAAGTCCTGAAATGTAGCCATCAGTCGAAAACAAAACAGGATTTATTCCTAAAAGAGTTTCTTCAAATTGTTCAGGTAATTTCTACATTTAGTTTCCATGCATGATAATATTGTTAGAGAAAGCAAATTCTTTGGCTCTTTGGAGTCTTGAGATTTTATCCTTGTATTCAACACTCAACAGTATAATTTGTGCAAATCCTTATTATCCTATTAGCATCTTGTGCAAATCCTTATTATCCTGTCAGCATCTTGTGATTCTTCTAAACTGAAGGTGATTTAGTTTTTTCCCCCCCTTTTGAAAGTTTCTGATAAACTTGACAGTCTTATTGTTGGATGCTGTAGAAAGCAGGGAAAACATTTGAGGTATTAAGACTTCAGTTGCCTGTTATCAATATCTCATCACTCAAGCTTGTTTTTGAAGATCATCGGACCTATGCATTTCCGGCAGTTGTAAGTAGAATTTCATGTATATCTTGTCCAAAACTTTATTGTTTTACTACTTATAGTTCTTGAAGATGTTTTTTCCTTGTCTATCTGCTTCTTTTCCCTTGTCTTATGGATACCAAATTTGTTTTATGTAAAGCAACTAGGCATTTAACTTGAAGTTAGGGAAGTTCTACACCACCGTTCTTTTAACTTTCTGTATGGTCTCAGTTTGGCCAAGCCAATTGTTAGTGATGCAGGGCAGCCATTAGAAATTGAAAACTGCAAATTTAGGAGAAAATTTAGAAAATATTTATTTGTTTTAATTTGTTTACTTCTTTTATTTCATATATTTTGATTGTTTGTCTTTGTTTTTAGGGTTAGATCTTGTTTTGTTTGTATTTGTTCGTGTGGGCTCTTTTATGTAAGCTTTGTAATCTTAGAGATTCATAACTACATTTTTTCAGATTATTGATTTTCTTTCTTTGCAACTTTTCTCTTCTCATTGTTCTACAACAATAGTTGTTGCATCTCTTGTGTTGTCTTTATGTTGTAAATCATTTGGTTTAACTAAATGCTGAATTATATGTTGTCAAATTTTTGCACATTTCAATATATGATTTCACTTAAATAGTCTAAAATTTAGTTGAGAGTTGTATAGATTAACTGCCAAGGTAATAAACTCAAAGTGATGTGCATGAATGATATTAATAATGCATTTGGTTTGTTAAATGTTTATTACATCAATCGCTATTGAATATTAATAGTGCATTTGATTTTTGTTATTTGACTACATGAGGAGCTATTGAGTAACGTATATATGTGCTATTTATTCTTTGGCATTTGGCTGACCATCATCTCTAATTTGAGACTAGATATAAACTAAAGAAACTAGCTACATTTGGTTAATCGCCTGACTGATCCTAGTAATAGATGGGGCGTGGTTTCAGCTTTGCAGCAATTGGGTAGATCTTGATTTTTATTCATTATGAATCTGAAAACATATGATGCTTATGCCTGTGTTACGATTTTGCCATTTAATTTCTATATCTACTTTTAATATATCAATTATTTTGTACTATTGTTATAAATTCTGTTGTTAATGATCTTAACTGTAACAATATTATTAATCCTCAATGCAAAGAGATTATCTGACTAGATGATGCATTGTGGTTGATGTCATTGCTTATTTTCAACCATTCCAGGCTAGTGTTAGAGAAAGTTTGTGGCATTCATTAGAGGAGGACTTGATTCCGTCATTATCTACTGCCAGGTCTAACTGGTTAGAATTGCAATCAAAACTTATTCCAAAAAGTTTCAAGGATACGAACATTTGTGTGGCTGGAGGTATGAAGGTGATATTATTCAGCATAAAGTTCTGTGCTTTTTTTTTTCTTGAGTTCATATTGCACTTTTTTTTTTCTTGAAGGTGACTGGCTCAATAATTATTATGGTTGTATTGTGGCAAAGCTGCAATCTAATACTGGGCTCGATCTCTCCTTTTTCTTTTTGTTCTTTTTGGTTTGCAGAAGCAATAAAGGTGGACATTGAATTTCAGAACCCCTTGAAAATACCTCTTTCAATTTCTAGTGTTGCTTTGATATGCGAGCTTTCAGGCTCGGATGGGATGAACTCTGGTGAGACAGTGTCACTTTTTCTTTTTCCCTCTTGTCAATTTGCGTAGTTGCAATTAGATCAGTGAAATTGGGTGATTAATGTTTTAATGATGATGCAGATGCAAGTAGCTCAGCCACAGAACTTCAGACTGATGAAGAACCTAAAAAACTAGGGTAACTATGTGAACGTTTCTGTACTTACTTTTAAGTAGCTTTTCAATCATTGTTTCAGTAATGTTCCAAGATTCTTTTTGCATATGAACATTTTCCTGATATGCCTGCAGGGATTTGACCTCTGACAACTCTTTATTTACTTTGTCTGAGGTTGACTTCACATTGGCAGGGGATGAAAAAACTTTGGTGAGTGCTACCTCAATGAACAAATTTTTTGAGGATCTTTTTTATTCAAAGCTAGCTACTTGGCAATGTTTTGAAAATAACAATTTATTTCTTGACTTCGCTGCTGTTGCTTCGGTTTTCCCTGTCTTCTTGACATGTATGTAGAAGCAACTGAAGTGACTAATATACCATAGCTGTGTGGGTAGATTTTATTGTATGGTATATATCAATCCTGTTCCAATGCTTCCTGCAGAGGTCAGAACATCCAATGTGTTAAAAATTGATAAGCACTTGAAATGTAGAATTAAGTCCCTTTTTTTTGACTGGGGGAGAACAGAAAAGGGGAGCAGGGGCAGGGGCAGGGGCCAGCTATCTATTGACATGGTCATAATCTAGGAACTCCATGGGGGCCTGGTGGAACCACTCTTCCCTTTGTCGTCCTCATCCTGGGCATAATGATATGGAATTTTTTCACTAATTAGAACATACATACATGGAGAATTAGAGACAACAATTTGAATGGATCATCCCAGTCCATTTTTCCATTTGAGCACTGGAGCATAACCAGTTAACCATGAATGATTCTAAGTTCACTTGTCATTCTGATATGAGACTTGAACATTTGAATTTAAAATTCTCAGAGAAAAGACATTTAACTGATAAATGCTTACTAGAATTTTAAACAATTATTTTTCTTCTAAAATTTACTTGAAAAACTCCGGTTAGTTTTGTAGGAATGCAGACTTGCAGAAAAAGATTTAAATCCTTGAATTTCTCATCACCCTTACTCTCTCCCTTTCTAAGGGAAAGGTATTACCGACTTACTTTGCAGATTTTAGTGAAAATGACAATCTGTTATTAGTAGTTTGCATTGTCAAAATTGCTTCAAACCATGGCTATTAAACCTAGACCAGCTCAGCCAGTATCATTGAGAATTGATCTGGAGAACGGGCTAGTCCACATTTAAAAACCTGGATAGAATTGGTTTGAGCAGCGGCGACATGGATGGTTCTTAGGCTGCCATGTTGAGTTGTGTCTTTTCAAGGAATTCAAGATCTTGGGGATCATTTGATCCAAACTATGTGAACAAATGTTGACAGACACAATTAAGAAACCAAAATTTTTCTTTTTCTTGTTTGCTTCATTTCCCCTTAAATCCATTTTCTGTGAATGTGATTATTAACTTTTTTTTACTTCTATAAATATTATTGTCGAACATGAATTTGAAGAGAAGATCTAAACTTTAACCTTCTTATATATGCTTGAACGATATTGAACCTGTATATTTATTAAAAGTTGATAACTCACATTTTTGAAAAGTTAGGACAATATCATAGGGTATGTATATACTTTTAACACATTTATGAAATTCACTTTTTTATGTTTCTAAGTTGTTATTTTAAATCTAATTGATTGATTATTTACATAGTTAGTATTCCCCAAATGAATCTTTGACCCGTACTTCTCTCTTTTTTGGATTGATGACTATTCGAACTTGAGCACCTTGATTTGAACCAGAATCTAGCATATCACAGTTCTCCAAGCAGAATTTTTTTTTTATTTCCTTATAGAAATTTCATTTTGTGTCCTGTGTTAAAAGGATAATCAGTTCCTTTGATGACTGCTGGTTATTTTTCTTACCCATATTTAATTAAGATATGTTGTTCTCAATTATTATTTTAGGAAGTTCTCTTCTGGTTACAACGCATTTTCTTTTTCAGGTGCAACTTACAGTCACTCCCAATGTAGAAGGCAGTCTAAAAATTGTTGGAGTTAGATGGAAATTGTCAGGTTCAGTGCTTGGTTACTACAACTTAGAGTCCAATATTGTAAAGAGGAAAATCGCAAAGGGAAGGAGGAAAGCTAAGCACTCCCCTAGCAATGACCTGAGATTTATAGTGATCAAGGTGCAGGCAAACACTGCTTCTAAGCCCCTCGCTTTGCTCTTTTATTCAATTTTCCCTGTAGATCAAGTTTGTTAAATTTTTCCTTGCTTGATCTGCTTTCATCATGTCCAGAGTCTACCCAAGTTGGACGGTATCATTCGTTCACTGCCTGAAAAGGCATTTGCAGGAGATTTGCGGCGTCTTACATTAGAGTTGAGGAACCAATCAAACTTTTCTGTAAAGGTGTGTTTTTATTCAGCAGTCTGTCCTTCGTTTTATAATTTGCTTTGTATCGCTATTAGCATCTTGTATAGATGTTTTAGGTAATTTTATACAACTTCTTGGTTACTTGGTAACTTTTTTGGGCAATTATTAAAATGGTTTTAATGCTCTTGTGGTTTACTTTTATCTGGTATGGGTGCAAATTACTTCTAATTTTTGGGAAGGATATTAAACTCACTGACCCAGCTTACCTTCTTTCTTTTTTTTTTAATCCAACCATGATTCTGTTGGCAAGATGTGGTGATCTATGGTTATATTAAATTTATTACATGGTTTAATATCTGGCAGAATCTGAAAATGAAGATCAGTCATCCTAGATTCCTTAGTATTGGGAATCATGAAGATTTAAACCAAGAAGTTCCAGATTGCTTAGAAAAGAAGAAAGATTTTGAACAAACTGGTGTTCATGCTGATTCTAAGAAAGCATCTCATGGCATTTTTCTATTTTCGGAGGTCTGTTTGGAAGTCTGCCATGTATTTTTATTTTGGTAATGATCGCCAAATTAGTGTCAGGCCATCATTAGGTATGTTCCTTACTTTTGCTTTGATATTTCAGGATATATTCATAGAGAAAGAAAAACCTTTATTATGGCCTCTTTGGCTTCGTGCTGCTGTTCCTGGAAACATTTCCTTGTATATAGTTATATACTATGAGATGGGGGATGCATCAAGTATCATAAAATACCGCACTCTACGCTTGCATTATAATTTGCAGGTATGCACTAAAATATGATTGCTGCAGATTCTTGGTCAATTTGTTCTTTTTTTTTTTCTTGTTAATAAATGTTCACAAAGAGGTTTAGAGAGAAGAGATCTATGTTTTTATTCTATACAAGTTACATATTTATATATACAGCTACGATTCTTCTTTAGGAAAAAGTAATTCCTAAAATCAAGTTACCACACTTATTTTACATACTTCCTATTTTACATTACATATTCACACACACTGTTATTCTGTAACACTCCCCCTCAAAGCTGGAGCACAGATGTTAATCATGCCTGGCTTGTTGCAAACGTATTCTTATTCGAGCTCCTTTTAGTGCTTATGTAAACATGTCTCCTAGCTGCTCTCCAATCTTCACATATCCTGTGGATATCAAGTTTTGTTGTATTTTTTTTTTTCATGGGCAAAGTGACGATCAACCTCTATATGCTTGTTTTGCTAATGAAAGACAGGAGTAGAAGCAATGTGTATAGCAGCTTGGTTGTCACACCATAATTTTGCTGTTACTGGCACTTGAAAGCCAATTTCTGTCAAGTGTCAAGAGTTGATGAATCCGCGTTACTTCACATACTGATTGTGCCATCACCCTGTATTCAGATTTTGCACTTGAGCTTGAAATAACATTTTGTTTCTTACTCTTCCACGATACTAAGTCTCCTCCAAAGAATATACAGTAACCCATGGTAGATCTTCTATCCAATTTGGAACTTGCCCAATCTGCATCTGGAAAACACTTGATGTAGTTATGTTCATGATTTCCATAAAATATACCTTGTCCTGGAGTCCCTTTAAATAACAAAGAATTTGCTCTAAGGCCTCCCAATGATGAACTGTGGCTGCTGATATGAACGGGCTTACAATACTAACAAAATCTGCAATATTAGGGAGAGTTACCATGAGATGGTTCAACTTTCCAACCAAAGAGGTTTAGAGAGAAGAGATCTATGTTTTTATTCTATACTGGTTACATATTTATATATACAGCGATGATTCTTCTTTAGGAAAGAGTAGACTAATTCCTAAAATCAAGTTACCACACTTCCTACTTTACATACTTCCTATTTTACAATACATGGTCACACACTATTATTCTATAACAATAAAAAATGCCTTTTACTGTTTAAATTCCAATAATAGCTTGAGATGCTTCCGGGTCTAATAATACAAATGCTTTGAGAATTTTCTGGCTGATGGTTGGATAAATACATTTCTGCATTGAGTGAGCTTTATTTTGTGCTTTCTATTTTACTTTTAGGATATTTATCTTGGATTTGACTCTTAGCATGATTTCTTTTCTGTTGTCATGAATTAAGTTTTGTTAGGGGGTTGTTATATTTGTTGAAATTTGTATTTAATAGGTACTGCCATCATTAGATCTATCATTTACAGTCAGTCCTTGTCCATCAAGATTGCAAGAGTTCCTTGTGCGTATGGATGTTGTCAACAAAACCAGTAAAGAAAATTTCCAGGTTAATCAGTTATCATCCGTTGGATGCCAATGGGAAATTTCACTTCTTCAACCTCTTGATACCATCTTTCCTTCTCAATCGTTAGTTGCTGGTCAAGCATTGTCATGCTTCTTCATGCTCAAGGTAAGTGCAATTGCTTTCTATCTAGTATTTACCCTTATTCTCCATCCATTTTAATTATGCAAACATGCTAATAGTTTTCAGGTCCTATTTTCTTGCTCTTCTATCATCTATACTGTAAATTAATTGCTTAATTCTGTGAGAGCCTTTTTTTATAATTTCTTATCATTCTGTTATTCTCTTTTTCTCTCCTTGCTCTCCCAATGTATATGTACGTAAAAGAGCATTAAGGTTATTCTTATTGTGCAAACTTTTGTTGCACCCTTTTGTGATGACAATTTTACCTTTATACTTATCAACGTTCCTGATCATTCCTCCATTTCATTGTCTCTTCCTGAAAAAGCTAAAGAAATTATTCCTAGTAATCAAGTAATGATGTGAAAACAACATAATGTTTATGATAATATTTATTTGTAAACTATAGGATTGAAAAATCCTGTTAATTGGCATTATGGTTTGTTTTATTTTGTCATTAGGCCTAAAGAAATGACGGTAACAAAATTAATAACAAAGATAGTGATAAATTTGAGTATTTGGAAGAAGATAAAAGGTGACATGTGTATAATAACGTATACTTCTATATAGTCTCATTTTTATCTCTAAAGTAATGTATCAATTTATGATAGTAATGATAGTACTAATGCTCATCACTTCAATTAAATTAATTCCGTCTAAGATAAATATAAATATAAATATAATGTTTTGAAATTAAAATAATGTCCATAGTATAGAAATCACCAGCACATGCGTTGTGTGCCATACCTTATTAGTGTCCTGAAAATATCTGATGCCTTGTTTTGACATTTAACTAATGTTTTGATGTCGTACAACTGGATCCCATTCTACATTTTGCTTGACATCCAGGCTAGCGTTGGATCCCGTTCTGCATTTTGATCTTCATCTGACTTAGTTTAATCAGATACACATCTGACATCTATGCTTTCATTTTAATGTCAGTAAATTATGTTTTTCATTATATGTTGCTGATGCAATTATTCTTCGGCTTCAGCGTCATAGGAAATCAAGTACTGAAGAAAATAACTCGTCTCTTCTCCGCTGTCCTGGAAGTGATGTAAGGTTGGGTCCTGAGGGTGTCAAAGATGCTGTTTTCGATATATTTAGCTCCCCTTTGGCTGATTTCCATGATTATGAAAGATTGCAGCATGATATGTTTAATCAGGTTGGCATTTTCTCTATTATAATAAATTGAGGATTCTGTTGCTCATTTTACCTTTTTTTCACCTCCATCACAATTGGTATTACTGGCGTGACTGTCACAACTCTTTCTTCTCTACCCACCTGGATTAGTCAAATTCTGAATCACCATCCTAGACTCACTCTGTAAACTATGTTAATATTTTTTGCATTTGGGTAGTCTGTCTGACTAAAATATGGTAGTGAGCAACTGTATTGATGCTTAGCCACAGGCCAGAGCCTACAGGTTATGAATTTATTTTTTTGACTGCTGCTCATTATTTTATACTATATCTGCTGTTCTATCAGCTAATTATAATTTTTATTTTGCATGTATCAGGAAGGTGCAAATACAGTGGATTTCATTTTGATTTCTAGGCCACTAAAAAGTGATAACAACTCTGGGATTTCTTGTCCTTCCCAACTTTATTCTCACCATGCATGTCACTGCAGGCAAGCCCTATAAAAATATTGTTCGTTATGGATTTGAAGTTGTAATAGCTATTTTGCTTTTCCCAACTTTTTTTTCTCTCTTCATCCCTTTCTTTGCCTTCTTTCTTTGTACAGTACTGCAAGCACAAGCCCAATATCATGGATAGTGGATGGGCCTCGGGTCAGACAACATAAGTTTTCGTCTTCATTTTGTGAAGTAAATTTGAGAATGACTATTTACAACTCGTCAGATGATGTTGCATCTGTGGGTATTAACACCTTTGATTCCTCCAATGGCAATGGTGATGCAAATGCAGTTACTTCTGTAAACCAAACAGGGTGGCATAATCTGTCTCTAGAGAATGACATAAAAATATCTTCTGGTGCTCTTGGAACTGACATTGCAAGGCCATCATCGCTGGAGTGCGTCTCTCCATTCATTTGGTCTGGCTCAAGCTCTACAAAAGTCCAACTCGAGCCAATGTCATCGACTGAAGTTCCTCTTCAGATTTGTGTATTCTCCCCAGGTACATATGATTTGTCAAATTATGTCTTGAATTGGAATCTTCAACCTGTTAACAGTGAAGGAAACATACGAGAGGCAACACAGACCTCAGGGATATGTCCAGGATATCCATACTATCTTACCGTGCTCCCATCTGATTGAGATCTGCGCTTGTGTAATTTTTGGTTTCTTTTGTTGTTTCTTCAATGTACTAATTTTTGTAACCTTGTTCTGTAAATTATTATTCCAATGTATTTGTTTATTGTTATTTTTGGGGAAAAAAAAAGAGAGAAATTGAGAAAAGAGCGTAGTAAAAGCAGGAAACAGACTACATTTTTTTGTTCCTTAGATTAAGGGCAAGAATGAAATGATTTAATATTTGATTTTCATTATGCACTGGGACTTGTTCGTTAATTTACTTATTAATTCCAAAATTTTTTACTTATGATATGATCTGCCCCACCAGTCAATTCTGTGCTGAAACCAATCTGTTGTTCACCGAGTTAAATCTGCTTAGCTTTCGAAATTGATAAGTTCCATGAAGTGCTATCTTGGACTGTCGAATAAGACATTGATAGATGAATAATTTAATAGATCAAATCCTGTAGAAAAGAAGCTCGTTGAAAATGGAGGAATGATTTTGAGCGAAGGCTATTTTAATATGTTTGAGCCAAATCTGTATTAATATTTATCTTTTAAAAGCAGGGCAGTTAAAATAATAAATATCTTCCTACTATTGATCATATTAGTGCAATAACTATAAAGTAATTTTAAACTTCATCATCAAATTTAACGAACAATGTGTAGTTATGTCAAAAAAAAAAAAAAATTGAATAAATGCAAGCAGCTAAGTTGCATGGTAAATAAACAACATCATATTGATAGCGAAACATGTTTTGTAGTATGGTTCATAAGTTCAATATTACATTTATGCTACCACCAAAATGTACTTAAAAGAAGACGGATGAGATCTAGATCGATGTATCTATCCTGAGGCTCTTGAAATCTTTATGTCCCAGGTGGGACCTACTTAAGTGGTGTCCTACATTCGGATAGGAACCACATGGTGTGATGCTCCGTTTATCTTAAATAATAGAATATATATATATATATATATATATATTAACAATTAACCGTGTGATCTTATAAGATCAAGGTACTAACAAACAGACGATGCCATAAGAAAAAATAGTTCAAGGAAAAGGTCAATTAATTACCCATTTATTTTCTTCTTATCTACAAAATGCTTCAATTTGGAGATTGTAAATTTCACATATCCTGTTATGGATAAGAAAAACTTCTAATAAAGCTAAAAAAGTACCATTTCTATGCATGATACGCTAAGTCATAGAAACATAAAAAAAAAATGTTATTTTCAAAATTCAAGTATGCATGAAATAAAATCTGCAAATAATAAGAGATAATAAATTTAAAATTGGAATCTAAATAGTGTACTGATTCAGGTTGATTTAACTTTTGAATAATGGATTATAGAACAAAACCCTCTTCTTAAGAGTTAAAAATCAAGATTTAAAATTAAACAATCATCAATTTTTTTTTTTTTTTTTTTTTGAAATGATCAAGTGACAAGTGGTAAGAAATACAAGGAAAGATCATAAAAGATGACTCCAAATCAATAAGACCATATTTCAAAAAAAATCAATAAGACCAAGTCTCATACATCACCTGTGGTTCATACTCTCTTTTATAGAACTTCATTTTTCCCCACCAAACCAAATCATTTAAAGCAAAAAAGTCCAACAATACACACAGACGCGTTATCAACCTTAACCTAAATCTCCAACCCGAAAAGATAAAAAACAAGCACACAATAACAAGAAGGTTCCATTTAAACCCTTTTACTCGGTTCATGATTCACCATCAACACCTTCCAAGATCTTTCCTCTTCCTTTCATTTTCCAAGAAAATTTAGCTATGAAGAAATGTTCAATAAGACCCAACTCTCTTTCTTCTCATTGCTACTTGTCGCCAAATTGACTAGTCCATATAATCGTCTTCTTTAAAAAACAAAAAACAAAGGGTGGTTGAAACTTGAAACACCATTTGACCTGTCCCTACCTTCTCCTCCTCCTTCATCTAGCAGGCGGCCATCCAAGAAAATCACTACCCATTAAAATCCTATTCTTTTTCCTCTTCAGCAACCCAATTCTCTCTTTTTTTTTTCCCTTTAAAAATCAGCACTTCACCAAGAAATCAAGAAAAAGAACGAGCAGAGCAGAGCAAGAAAGGAGGATCAAGAAAAGATGAATGATTTGTTTGCTGGGTCCTTTTCTCGCTTCCGCAGCGAGCAAGGCTCACCTGATCACCATGTGATCCAGATGACAGAAGCACCATCTACAGGTGGGGTCAACTTGGATAAGTTCTTTGAAGATGTTGAGTCCGTTAAAGATGAGCTTAAAGAATTAGAGAGGCTAAATGAGAGTCTTCAATCTGCTCATGAGCAAAGCAAGACTCTGCACAACGCTAAAACTGTTAAAGATTTAAGGTCAAGAATGGATGCTGATGTTGCTCAAGCATTAAAGAAAGCCAAGCTCATCAAGGTCAGGTTAGAGGCTTTGGATCGGTCCAACGCTGCTAACCGGAGTTTACCTGGTTGCGGACCTGGGTCTTCATCGGACCGAACCAGAACCTCTGTGGTCAACGGGTTGAGGAAGAAACTTAAAGATTCTATGGAGAGTTTTAGTAGCCTGAGGGAGAAGATATCAACTGAGTATAGAGAGACTGTTGAGAGAAGGTATTTTACTGTCACTGGTGAAAATCCTGATGAGAAGACACTTGATCGCTTGATCTCTACAGGTTAGTGACTGACGCTTGATTTTGATTTAATTTTGAGACTTTTTGATCGAATCCCAGATCAAGAATTTTGGTGGGTTGCAAATTGATTCAATGAATCTTCTTGTTTTCAGGTGAGAGTGAGACTTTTCTGCAGAAAGCAATTCAAGAACAGGGAAGGGGAAGGATTTTGGACACTATAAATGAGATACAAGAAAGGCATGATGCTGTCAAGGAGATGGAGAAGAATCTAAAAGAGCTACATCAAGTATTCTTAGATATGGCAGTGTTGGTGCAAGCTCAAGGTGAGCAATTGGATGATATTGAAAGCAATATGCAGAGGGCGAGCTCTTTTGTTCGTGGAGGAACGCAGCACTTGCAAACAGCTAGAGTTTTGCAGAAGAATACCAGGAAATGGACATGTTATGCCATTATTATTTTGTTGGTCATCATTTTATTTGTGGTGTTGTTCACGGTTAGGCCGTGGGAGAACAATGGCGGCGGTGGAGGCGGTGGAGGCGGCAGCGGCCAGCCACCACCACCACCCCCCTCAAACCCACAACCATAGAATTTACTGCGTTTGTAGCTTTCTATACATATTTGTTATATTCATTTATTTGTGGGATATGTTTATTAGTTTGAGACTTTTGAGCTTTTGGCTTTCTTGATTTATATATATAGTTCTACTGCATTTCTTTTTTTCGAGAACAGAATTTTAATGGGAAAGGCAAAGAGTTTGGCAGATCATTTAGAACAGTTAGGTTGAGATTGTATTGAGCTTTTTGCTAATTACCATTGTTTCTGTTCTGTTTAGGCCTTTTCTTGGGTCTTATTATGACATTCTTTTATGTAATTAGCAACATGTCTCTTTTTTCCCTTTCTTTGAGCACGATCTTTCTGGCATTTTCTTTTCATTGTAAGTGGGCAGGCAAGGTTTTATCTGGGTATTAAATATGGAAAACATGTCCATACACGGGTGAAATGTTTCACTTTTAAAATAAGCCTTTGACCTTAACACTTGTTCTTATTGATTTGCTCCTTATTCTTTGGACACTTGTCCCCTATTGCTATTTGTATTTGTTGGACCATACTTTCAAAGAAAGTGGCTTCCAACTCCAAGTGCAAAATGGCAATGATACATTAGATTCATCAGATAAACAAAATGACAAGAAAAAGAAATCAATTGCTGAGAGCTCATTTTTGGTGGGAGATTTCCTATGCTAGGATTTCTGTCATCATTTTACTATTTCTAAGGGCCAAATTTCTATATGCAATTTCTACTTAAGACAACATTATCAATGATCAAGCCTTATAAAGATTGATTGAAAAAGAACAAGGAGAGCAATGAAACATGGAGAGATGACAGAGGTAAGGATGATCATGCAGCCATACATAAATCTGAAATGATGCATGAACTGATGAAGATTGACACAAAAAGTTTCTAGGCAAAATATACTAATAATTAAGCCAAAAAAGAGGTTTTTCACAAAAGCTATACTGATAATTAAGCCAAAAAAGAGGTTTTTCACAAATGGAGAAAGTCAACTGATTGATCACTTCCCATCCTTTGATGCAGTGCCACCATAACTTTCAATTTGATTATCAAGAAGCAAGCTCTTTCTTTTCTTTTGTCCTTGACCTTCAGCAACAGCAATCCCAGAAACGTTGATATTTGCAGCTTCTTCTCTCTCAAATGCAATCGAACAGTGCCCTGGTGTTTGAGTTTTGTTTAGAACTTTTGCCATCACAAGTTCTTCAGCTTCATTGATTAGTTTGTCAAGGCGACCGGCAACTAAATTAAATGCTGCATCAGAGCTACTAGTCCAATCAACCAATTCAAGAGACATAGAGTGTAATGTTTTATAACGATCACTAAAAAGCTTCTTTAAATCCTGAGTTTTGGAGGGATGATTTTCCGTGATACTGACTCCAGAACTATTCAAAAATCTCAAAGATAGATACTTGTCAGGAATTTTCTCCATTTGCAAGTGACAACGCACTGTCAAAATATGGCTACACAAAATTCCAGTGAACTCAAACTTCTTGCACGTGCAATTCACTTCACCATGAAATGGTGCCAAAGTAACTAGATGTTGTCTAGAATACTGCCCAAACTTGCCAACCTGATACTTAACAACCCCTTCAAAGTTAAAATTATCAACAATGACAAGAATCAGAGATCTTGACTTTTCATATTCAGCTTGAAATATGGTAAAAACATCTGTTAAAAGAACGTCCCTTGCATGTTTCAGTAATGGTTCACCATCAGAATCCTTACACACCGGTTCTGTTGGCACTGCTACTAGCCAGTGACCTCCAGGATGAGTAGCAAATGAATACAACATTGATGATCTACTAATGTAATTGAAATTATTGCACATCTAAATAAGAAATGAGCAACAATGTGGTACAAAAATTTAAGGCCAGATAAATATGAAATACAAAGATGCTATTTTTTCCTAGTAAGTTGTAAGAAGCAAAAACATCTCACTTATGATGTAAGTTACCCTGCACATATCTTGCTAGAAATGAATACGACAAATACCAGAAACCAGAAAGAATTACGAATTATATTGAATTTTAAAATAAACCATCTTAATTGTTTCACAGAACTTACCAACTGTGATTGGGTAAAGATGGCTGGAATTGATTGTACTTGGGGATGAGAGTGCAGGGTTCTTCTTCAGTACCCATATTTCCATTTTTTGCAAATCTTTTTAATATGTATCGCTCTGGCATTGAATCTATGTGCAAGCATTTAAGAACTCGTAATGCATGCCTGCAGAGAATTCCTGATAACTCAAATTTCTTGCAACTACACTCCACTATGCCTTCCATTGGCACTGCAGTAACTTCTTGCTTCACATAAAAGACGTGTGCTTCCCTTAACTTATGGTGTTCATGCTGTCCTAAACGAGGAAAGTAGTGAACTTCATACTTAAAGACTAAACCTCTTGCGTCAAAACTTTCGCTAAGAACATCAATATAATCATCATCCATCTTCCTATACTCTTCTTCGAACTTCAGAAAAATCTCCAGCTTGTAAACATCCCTTGCGTGCCTCAGCAATGGGTATTCATCGCTATCATCATCACTACCATCATCATCGGCACTGCCATCCTCATCCTCGTCATATTCTTCCCACTCCCCTTCATCATCATCATCGCCATCACCACCAGCACCACCAGAACCTTGATTCCCATCATTACTTCCAGAATCTCCATTGACTTCATCACTACCATCATCATCATCTTGATCTTCCTCAGTTCTTTCTTGTCCAGACTCCTTACCACCGCCAGTAACATCATGAGCATCATTGTTCTCATTTTACCATCAGCCTCTTCCAATCTGTTGTAGTCAGAGTTCCCTTTCTTTACCTCATGATTCAAGGCATCATATTTATTCAGAGATCCAAACAACAACAGAAGCCAAAAAAGAGTCTTCTCAGTGACCAAAGCAGTCTCCACCGCCAAGGCTTCTAAAGCAAGAGTGCCATAACAACTCTCTTATCTCATTTTCCCTACACACAATAAACACTATGATATCAGAAGATAATCAACATTCACTAACATTAACATCAAAATTCCATTGACCTGTTAGCTATGAGAGATTTTCTTTTTTTGGTCGAAACTATGAGTGATTATATCAAACAGAAATCTAAAAATTAATGTATAAAGTATAAACATCCACCAGAGGCACATAAAAATGGTCACTTTACAGAAATATCTATACCCAGAAAAATTGAAATTTGAAAAGAAGTGAACTTTACAAATGGGATTTGAGCAATCATGTTTACCTGAAAGAAGCAAATCGAATCTGTATAATAGTCGTCCACTCCATTTGAATTATGAAACCGTGAACCCTAATGCAGTAGATGATAAAAGATCAACCAAGCAAATATATACAAGGAGGTGAAAAGGCGGGAAGTCATTCTGTCTAGTTTAGTTATGAATAAGCCACCTCAAATGATTTTTTAGGAAAATTACATAAAATAAATTCCAACCTTTCAAATTACTTTCAAATTAAATTCTATTTTATTTTTCTATCATATAAAATCACTAACTTACGAAATCCGTAATACACTAGTGATCTTTTATTTTCTTTTGAATTTTCTCATGTAAGTGGGCCCACTCTCATGAATGTAAGGCTGACTGTGAAAAGTGAAAAAAAATTTCATCAAAATTCAAAAAACAATGCAAAATTATTCAGCATTATATTATTGAAATTAGATAAAAAGATTATCAGCAAAAGATTAAATAATTGTTTGCTCTTTTTAATTTGCAGCATCTACTAAGAGGTCACATGAATGGGCATCAAGTTGTGCAGTTGGTGGCGGTGGTGAGCAATTTCAACGGCGAGCATCAACGTCACCGGTGAGATCGAGCGGACCAGCGATGTTAGCGTCAGCGTCTGCTTCTCTTGCTCCAGTTTTACCGTCATCTTCTTCTAATGCTTCTGTTGAGAAGAAGGTGGTCAAAGTTGTGGCAGCTAAATTTGCAGCCAGGTTACGAACTATTTTCTTATATTTAGTGTCCATCTCTTCTATCCTGTCATCTAAAGCATGCATGGTGTTCTTGATCATGACTGGAGTTTGGGACCTAATATATATACCACCCCTCTAAAGAATTGAATTCACTGGAGCAGCTGAAATAGCTCCGAGAACTACATATCTCTGAATAATAAAATCAGGGAGGACCAGACTTTGATGAACAATGTTTTCCAACCTTTGCACCAAGCAGGCGTAAATAAATGCAGAAGGCTTCTGTTCCAGACAAGAGTTTGGCAAACCTAATATGGCAGGCAATGGTAGTTCGATGACGAAGCCAAATCTTCTGGTAAGATTGCTCTTTATCATGTTTGTCAGAAAGAAAATGGGTCAAAGAGCACGTGAGGAAGCTAAGTTTCAGGCCGTGAGCTATGTAGGCAATAGCAACTGACGTGGTGAAGTTGAGAGGGTTAAATGTTACAGTAGCAAACATTGTGGCATAAGCTACAATAGTAAACGGGACCCAGTGAAAGGCTCCACATATAAAGAATGAGAAGTGTTTAAGGGATACAGGGTTTTGAGATAGCCACATGAAAGGAGGTAGATGATAGCTGCTGAGAGTGTGCTGAGGAAACCAACCATATAGATGCCCATGAAATGGTAAATAGTTTCATTCTGAGACATGTTACCATTTTTCTGCACTGCGCCTGAAATCCACGGAAATACAAAAATCATTCTTCAACTTTTACTGTTGTCATCGATAGTAAAATATGTTCACACAACACACTTTAGCATATAATAAAAATATTATTAAAATCACAAAAAAAATTATACACTCAAATAATATATTTTACAAAAAAATTACACTTACAACTCTCAATATTACTCACACCACTCAAGACTATTTAAGGCCTATGCCTTAATTAATTAATTAATTAATTAATTATATATATATATATATATAGGCAAACTCTCTAAAGAAGATTTACTTCTTTATTTTCTTTTTCTTTGTCTATACTCACATTACAAAACTTAGGGGGTATTTATAGTAACGAGGACTTAGTACAAACCACACAAATAAAAAATTAAAAAATTCATAACCACACATATAAGCTATTTTTATCACCACACAAAATATTTTCTAACTAATCCACTCAATAATTTGCACCATACTAATCAACTTATTAAAAATAATTTACACCTAAAAGTTTCCATGTAGGTTGGTGTTGCATTCATTAACACTCCCCCTCAACACCAGTTCTAACTCTTCGAACCATCTCGAGTTGATGCCAAAAGTTTTCAAACTTGTTGGCACTCAGTCCTTTAGTAAACAAATCTGCAATTTGTTCATCTGTCTTGACATATTTTATTTCAATTTCTTCTTGAAGGACCTTCTCTCTGATAAAGTGGTAGTGTACTTCCACGTGCTTAGTTCATGCATGGAATTCTGGATTTTCTGCTAAACGTATAGCTGATTGATTATCACAATAAAGTGGTATTGCATAATCAACTTGTTGGTGTAGATCTTCCATCAGCTGTACTAACCATGAGCTTTCCTGAGCTGCCATCACCGCTGCTCTATACTCTGCTTCTGTTATTGATAGAGACACCGTTGGTTGCCTTTTGCTACACCAGAAAATCACTCCAAAACCTACTTTCAAGGCATAGGCAGTTGTCGACCAACGCATGTCATGATTTCCTGCATAATCAGTATCACAGTACCCAATCAGTTTGCAATCTTCACCTTTCTTGTACAAAAGACCATAGTCCATTGTACTTTTGATATATCTTAAAATTCTACGAACAACTTCTAAGCGGGACTTCTTTGGATTTTGCATATACCAACTTACCACACCAACTGCAAAAGAAATATCAAGTCGAATCAAAGTAAGATAAATGAGACTCCTTACAAGTTGTCAATACACCATCCCGTCCTCTAGGTCTTTGCCTTCATATGCACAAAGCTTGATATTTGCTTCCATTGGTGTTGAGATAGGCTTGCATTCAAGCATCCCAAATTTTTCTAGTAGGTCTCTTACGTATTTCTGTTGACAAAGAAACAATCCTTCTATTTTACAGTCGACCTATAGTCCAAGAAAATGCTTGAGCTCTCCAAGTTCCTTCATCTGGAAGCTTACTGATAAATTTTCTTTTGTTCGACGAATTTCTAACGCATTATCTCCTGTGATAATCAAGTCATCCATGTACACCAGCATTATTGCCAATTTCCCTTATCTAGCTTTCATAAATAAGCTAGAATCTGCATGAGCCACAACATAGCCACATTGTATAAAAAATTCAGTAATTTTACCATATCATGCTCTCGGTGCTTGCTTTAGTCCATAGAGAGCCTTTTTCAACTTACAGACATATTCAGGATGAACTATACTCTCAAACCCCCTTTGTTGATTCATGTCGATCTCTCTATCCAATTCTCTATGTAATAATGCATTTTTCACATCCATCTGCAATAATTTCCAGTCTTTACTTGCTGCAAGTGCTAGAAGAACTTGTACGATTGCTATCTTTGCCACTGGACTAAACGTCTCATCATAGTCTAGTCCGTACTATTGAGAGAACCCTTGAGCCACCAACCGAGCTTTGTATCTCTCAATTGATCAATCAGGACGAGTTTTGACCTTGTACACCCATTTACAAGAAATAAGCTTCACATCTCTTGGCTTTGGCACCAAATCCCAAGTTTGATTGTCTTTTAATGCAATAATCTCTTCTTCCATTGCTTTTACCCACTTAGAGTCTTGTGATGCTTCTTCATAAGTCATTAGTTATTTTGGACTCTCATATGCTATAGCTGCGTTAGCATCCTTAGGGTTTGGCTTCTGTATCCTAGTTGAACTTCTGAGTTGTGGTTATGGACTTGTCACACCTTCTTGACTTGGTTCGACCTCTTCTTCTAAACTTTGGTAAACACTAGTTCGCTAAGGACTCATCGCCCCACAATCTTCATCATTTTCATCGTCTAAATCCTCACCAATATCAAGATTTTGTCATACCTCAACAATTTGCTCCTCTATTTTCTCTTAAAGTTGATCTTCCATCTCATTAGAATTTGGTGATAAATATTTCTGCGGAGACCACCATGAGGAAGCTTCATCAAACACCACATTCTGCAATATGTAGCATTATCTAGAAGTAGGATCACAACACTTCCATCCTTTTCTTTGGTTGTCATATCCCACAAAGATACACCGGATCGTCTTTTTATCAAATTTTCTATGTAAATGACTTGGCACAAACACGTAGCAAATATAACCAAATACTCGAAAGTGACCAACTACAGGCTTGACACCTCATAATTTTTCAAAGGGTGAAGTAAATCCCAATCTTGGTTGCAGAAGCCTATTGATGACATAAGATGTTGTCTTCATACACTCAATCCAAAATCTACCAAGTATATTTTTTGCATGCAACATACTCCGACATGTCTCCGTAAGATGTTGATTCTTCCTCTCAGCAACACCATTTTACTGTGGTGTATTTGCACAAGTGAACTGATGATGAATCTGAAACTTCTTCAAATACTAGGAGAACTTATCTGATGTATATTCCCCACCATTGTCAGTGCGCAGACATTGAATTTTCCTATCGACTTCTCCTTTAACCATTTCTTTAAATTCTTGAAATTTTATGAATGTCTTAGATTTTTCTTTCATAAAGAAAACCTAAACATATATAGAGAAGTCGTTGATAAATATGACCATATACCTCATCCCGCTGATAGATTGTTGATTAAAAAGTCCAAACACATCTAAGTGAACAAGCTCTAATGGATCCTTTGCTCTAAAGTTTAACTCCTCATACGGTAATTGATGTGCTTTACCAAATTGACACCTAGCGAAAACTGTGTCCTCATGAACTTCAAGATGAGGAAGACCTTTGAGCATCAACTTCTTCATTACCATTTTAAGCTTGTGATACCCAACATACCCAAGTCTTGCATGCCACAGGTCTGCCATCTCATTCTTCCGAGTCTTGTCTACATAAGCTGATTTTGCTGACATTATATAAACAGACTCCAATCTGCGTCCTTCCATTATTGGCATACCATAGATTTTGATGTCTTGATACACCTTGACATCATCCGGACTGAACAAAATAAATTGGCCTAATGATATCATTTGTGCCACTGACAGTAGATTTTTCTTCATACCCGGTATGTGATAAACATCTTGAAGCAGCACCTTATTATGACTATAATGGGGTGTGATTGTTGTCTTGCTAATATGAGCTATTGGCAACCTTGAGCTATTGGCAGTTACCACCACACGGCTTCCCTTATACTCGGCCACTTCTCACATTCTTGATCACTAGTCAAGTGATTCGAACATCCAGAGTCAACGATCCAATCTTTCTCATAATCAATCCATTCGCCAGTTGTTGCTGTGAGCGCCAATTCTTCTTCCATGGCAAATGAAGCTTTAACGTCCCATTCATCATCACTTTGACTCATCTTCTTGGAAGTTGTTGCATTGCTCTCAGCAGTTTTTTTCTTTGACCAACAGTCTTTTGCCATATAACCCTTCTTACCAAAGTTATAACAGTCACCGTCAAACTTCTTCTTCTTCTTGAACTGGCTGCTCCTATTATCCTTCTTTTGGGCTCCCCCTGTTTGTGAGCTCCCTGATGAGTTCTTCATCTATCTTTATCTCTTCTTAATCCATTACCAGTATTATACTTGGGTTTTTCTTTGCCTTTGCTGCTAAAGAGCACTTCATCTTCACCTTTTAGTAAGACGCCGGCCATTTGCTTAGCCATGGCTTCTTAACCAGCAATCAAATTTTCAAATTCAACAAGCGATGGTTGAGTAGGCCATCCTTGTATAGCAGCAACAAAGCTTCTAAATTCAAGCCTTAAACCACGGATGATAATTCTCCTTATCCTGGATTCTGCAATTTTAGCTTCTGGATCAAGTTTAGAAATCTCATGACACAAAGATTTCACCTTGTGAAAATACTATGCAATTGTCATATCATGTTGTGCAGCTGAGAGTAGCTCATTTTCAAGAAGTTGTAGTCTTGAGTCATTCTTCTTTGAAAAGAGTGTGGCCAATGTATCCCATGCTACCTTCAGTGTTTCAACATCCCGAATGTGCTCTAATATTTCTTCTTGAACTGTGGTCTTCAAGGCAGACATTGCCTTTTCCACCTTAATCTTCCATTTGCGTAAGGTGCCATTTCCATCTTCCGCCAGTTGTGTAGCTTCACTACTACCGATGACCTCCCAAAGATCTTGTCCTTGCAGGTAGGAAAACATACACATCGCCCATGTGTTGTAATTTTGATTGTTGAGCTTCTTGATTCCTCTAATGACTTGAAGATCACCCATCGTGTTGGCAATACCTCAGTAATACCAAACAAGTTTTGTCAATAAACTTGCAGAGTTACAAACTACTCATGACACACAGAAGCTTACTCACTCACAATTTCTAGAATCCCTTTCTGATATGGAAGATCAATCAAAGATGCAACCACAGAGCATATTCAGAATTCCTAGATATCAAACTAGCCTCACAAATAATTTTTAGATGTCTTTTTTGATGTGGAAGATTAGTCAACGCTGCATCCACAGAGCATACTCAGAATCTCTAGAAATCCTACAACTTGAGCGGTCCCAGACGGTCCAGCTCTGATACCAGTTATTGAATACAACACACTTGGGCATATAATAAAAATACTATTAAGACCACAAAAAAAAAATTACGCACTTAAATATTATATCTCACAAGAAGATTACACTTACAACTCTCAATATTATTCACACCACTCAAGATTATTTAAGGTCTATGCCTTAATTAATTAATTATATATATATATATATATATATATATATATATATATAGGCAAACTCTCTAAAGAAGTTTTACTTCTTTATTTTCTTCTTCTTTGCCTATACTCACATTACAAGACTTAAGGGGTATTTATAGTAATGAGGACTTAATACAAACCACACAAATAAAAAACTAAAAAAATTCATAACCACACATATAGGCTATTTTTATCAGCACACAAAATGCTTTCTAACTAATCCATTCAATAATTTGCACCATACTAA
>CATIWM010373016.1:0-10774 GCA_949671775.1 Mallotus repandus
AAATATAAAAAATAAAATTTTAAACTTAAAATAATTATAAATATAAAAATTAAAATTTTAAAATTAAAATAAATTAAAAATATGAAAAATCATAAAATATAAAAAATCAATGTTTATTAATATTTTATGAAATAAAAATAAAATAAAATACAAAAATTAAAAATATAGTTAGAGCAAAATTGCCACATTATTGGTAGGAGGTTTGATGATTTCACTTCAAATTAGATGAAGAAATTTTTAAAAAAAAAATTACTATTGAAGTAAAGGTAAAGATAGATATCCAATGTATATAATTCAGCAATAATGAACATGTTTTAATATGCTCCTAAAATTTGAAAACTTTATAGCATACTTTTTTTTGAACGTAACTTTATAGCATACTTTATATGAAAATCACAAAGCACAATAAAAAGTGCAGATGATTCCAAAAATGCATTTGAAAGCTTTAGACAATTAATAAAAACGCTATGTCACATTTAAATAAGGAAAAAGACACGTATTTGCTAGAAAGACACGTATTTGGACTACACTTTCATTCATTATTTTTTTTAACAACCATTATTGTTTTTTTTTTTAATAAGGGAAAAGATATACATAGCTAACAGGGTTGATTATGGGACAAAAAAAATATTGAATCGAACTGAAATATTAAACTAAAAAATATTAAAATTATACTGAATCAAATAATTTTAACTCTAAATTAAACTGAACTAAATTTTGTAACTAATTTAGTATGGGACTGAATATTTACAAAAGACCGAAACAAGAACCGTAACGAATTGATAATTATACCAAACCATACCGAACTAAAAATCGAATATAGTACCAATATTATTAATAACATATATAAGTATGAATAAATAGTAGTGAACTTAATTATATATAAGTATGAATAAATAGTATGAATAATAATAATAATAATAATAATAATATCATTGATAACTTATTAATTATTATTATTTATAGTAAGTAATCTAATATCATTGATATTATTTAAAATTAATGAGTTAGATGATATTATTATATTTAATAACTTTTTAATTTTTATTGTTACATAATTTTTTCAACAAAAATTATTGAGTAATAAATATAATTTTATTAATAATATAAATTTGTCTATTATATAAATTTTTAAATTTCTATTTTGGAACATACCATACCAATCTATTCCGATAGAATCGAATTCCCATACCGAATCGTCCTGAAAAATGAGATGGTACCGGTACGGAGATTTTAAAATTAAATACTGGTACTGGAGATTTTATTTTTAAAATTCCTGAAATATAGTACTGTTCCGGAGATTTTAAATCTCTAGATCTATCCGAACTGTGCTCACCCCTAGTAGCTAATAGCGGTATTGCTACTCTCGGTATATTACTAAAATGTCTCTCAACAAAGTCAATGAGAAAGTAATCAAGTGATAATTCCTCTCTCAAAACATCATGAGGTGTAGGATTAAATTCTCGTCGTCGTCAATTTAAAAAGAGAGGAATGTCTTATATTGTACAATCCATAAATATTAAAATCATGACCTTCCAATTTATTCAAAAAAATGTCCCTCGTCAAAGTGCCTTCTCTGTTATGGACAAAATCTCCTTGTAGAAAATAAATTTTTATGCTAATGAGTAGTTAAACGGTAATTTTTTTAAAATATTTTGAGATATAAAATTTAATTTTTACTATTATTAATATAAAAAAAAAGTGAATTGTTCTTTATTGTATACTCCATTGAAACTTAGATTATATAATCTCCTTATTAATAAAAAGTAAAGATTTACTATGTAACTGTCAACGACTGTCTTTAGCCACAATGTATAATGTTGTCCAAAATTAATTTTATATGTGAAAATTTTATTCAATAGTCAATGTTTTTCCCATCCACTATAGTATTGAATTTATATTTTATTTAAAAATAAAAATAATTTTTATTTTTTATAAATAAATTAAAGTTTGATGATAGAAATATTTATAAATTATACAATGAAATAATTTACTTTTTTTTAAAAAAAAAATTGAATAAAAGTTAATTTTATAAATCAACAGCTTTCAAACTGTTTCGACTCTAATAAAAGAATATCTTCTTCAAGAGACCTTTAAGAAACATATTTTTATGGAGTCCAACTGATTTTGTCTTGTTTCTTTCTCCTTTTACAAGCCCTTATTTTGGCTAGTTTGGTGGTTTCTCGCCATAAACTTAAATACTTAGACCTTATTTGATTCAATTTCACCAACAAATTCATTTCATTTAAAAATAAATTCCACGTAAATTTTATTTTCAAATAAAATTTTATTAATGAAGTGTATTTGATTTAAGTGAATAGTTTATAAAATTCAATTGAAATGAATTTTATATTTTGTTATATTATATTTGGTATAAATTTTGAATTCTTGTTTTTGTTAAATATACTCTTTTAAATATAAAGATGCTTTTGAAAATAAAAGTAAAGAGAAGTGTTTTAGTCATTTAAAAATATAGACTTAAAATTTATGGAATTCATTTGAAAATTCCAACCATTTTGATAGAATTTGGTTTAGTTATAATTAATTTCACAAATTTAAAAATTTAAAATTACAAATGAATTACATACAAAATTCACTTAAACTAAACATGTATCATTTGGATTTACAAATGAATTCCATAAAATTTTATGAAATTCATTTATACCAAACATACTCTTAATTTTTTATGATATTATTTAGGTATTTCTTTTCTTTTTTTATGATATTATTTACATATTTCTTTTCTCCATTTCTTTTCTTCCGTTATTTTTGTTGTTGTTGTTTTTATCTATTTTATCTTTTCATTTATTTGGATATGCTCCTTTTATAGATTCAATTTGAATTTTTATTTCATTTTCTAAACTCTAATCTTATATATTTATTTATAGGAGTCATTGAAGTATATGTAACTTTTTTATCTCTTTTCCAAATTTAAAATTAAATTTTAAAATTAGTCAGTAGGAACAGTCAAGTAGTAATTTCTGTCTAAAAATATCATGAGGTGTAGGGTTCGATTCCTACCGTTGTCGATTTAAAAGGAAAAGTTACAAATTGTTGTGTAGTCCATCGATGCTAAGGTCATGTGACCTCTAATTTACCAAAAAAAAATTAAATTTGAAAATTTTAAATAAATTTTTTGGTCAAAGTGTGTAGATAATTTTACATTAATCATCTAATAATTTTTTTCTTTATTTGGTTGACCTACCTACTGATGGATTCGACAACAATACAATTTAAATTTTGATGAATTTTATGGTAAGAGATAATTTTTTTAAAAAAAATCAAATAAAAATAAATTTTATAAATTGATAATAGTAGAATTTCAAACCGTAAATTTTAAAATGTCTTTGAAAAGAAATAACCAATTAGTTACTCCTTTACAGACTCATATACTTTTTATTTTTTTGATAAAACCCACTGGTATATAAAGTTACTGAACTCTATTTAATCTAGTTCGATCTAGATATGATTATAATAATGGTAAAAATTTCTCAACTACTAATTAAATATATCTGTATGCACTAAAATTCAAACTCAAAATCTAATTTAAATAATAATTACTCTGTACCGGTTGATTCTAACAATTATACGTTAATTTATGTACTTTTTTTTCAATATTACTAATATTTACTTTGTTGTTAAAAAAATAACTAACTTCTTCGGTCATCATCATTTATGAACAAAGTATAAACAGTCCATCAAAAACTAAAAATCCCTAACTACATCAAGAGCTATAGATCGAAAAAGAAAAAAAACAACTGCAAAAACATAAAATATCCAATAATTGAATGGAAAAAACTCAAATGTATTTTTATTTAGAAATGAAATCATAAAAAATAAGTATAAATCCAAATACACCAAGGAAATGCAAAAGAGATAGAAAAAAGAGATGCAGTAGTGATGACAAGGGAGAGGCAAATCTTTATCTTCACTATCTACATTTTTATTACCCTTTATTAAAGATATCATTACATTTTTATTAAATTTATGCTTCTGTTTAGATCAAACTATGTTAGTGAGAATCTAATAAAATTTGAATTCTGTTAAACAATAAGTAGATCAAAGCCATGAAGAGAATAATGAAACTGTATTAATGAGAATCTAATAAAATTTGAATTTTGTTAAACAATAAGTAGATCATAGCCATTAAGAGAAGAGAACTTTTTTTTTGGCACAAATTAATTAATGTTAAATGTAATTACTTATAAATCTTTTAATATATTAGATAAAAAAATCTAAAAAATCTTTGAGAATTTTAGTAAAATATTCTTATTTCCTAAATTTTTTCTACAATTTTGTCAAATTTTTTATTAATATGTATTACCATAAATAAAATATAAAATAATACCATATATAAATAAAATAATACTCAAATGAGCAATACTAAACAATACAATTTGTGCCGGCATAAATGGATATTTTAAAAATTTTATTTATATTTTTGAGGATAATATTATTGTATTTTTTATATATAAAAAATTTACTAAGTGACAACTATACTCTCATTTATATTTAAAATTTTTAGAATAGTAATCTAATTAGATATGAAAAATAAATTTTCAGTTCAAAAATTTAGAGTGGTTGACTTATAATAAAGATTTTTATAAGATTCTTACATTTTTTAGTGCAAGTTATTGGTTGTTTACATCAAAGATTTATTATATCTCTAATAAATGTATTTATTGCTTATAATTGTTTGTTTTCATACTGGATTTTTAATTTTAATTCCATCATTCAAATAACATTAACGTACAAATAAGATAAATTTAAAATGCAATACTCCACATCCATTATTAGAATAAAATTGATCTATATATATATAACTTAGTTGCTCTACATCTATCTAAAGATGTAGTCTATAACACTATGCATGGATTGAGAGGAATATGAATGAAAGAGAATAGGAGGAAAATTAGATCTTATATTGTTTGGCTATTAAAATTTAACAGAGGGGAAAAAGAATTGAAAGGGAATTATTCTCCCTCATTGTCCTTGTATAAGGTGAAATTGATTACACCCCAAAGTGAGATGTAAAGTATTTTAACTCCAAAATATATTGTAATTTAAAGTCTTATTTCTTTTTTAAACGTTTTTTATTCTTTTTCTTTTATTAATTAATTTTAAATTACCAAACACAACAAAATTATAGTTTTTATTCCATTCCCTTCCCCTCCCTTCCCTTTTCTTTAAAAAACTTTCCCTTCCCTCTATGATTGTCATGCATAGTGTAAGTGTCTCAATCGGAAAAAGAGAGACCCTAATTAATTTGGGATTAAGGATTAGTTGCGTGAATCTCTCTCCCTTTTAAATATATATACACATTCTAACTTTTTTTTATGTTGTAACAAAATTGCACAACCAAATAAAATCACATAATAGTTGTTGAATATAGCCATTTAGTAAATGCCCTTATTTAGAGACATCAAAATATTTAGATTTTACTTTTTGTTAATAAAATTTTGACAAACATAAAGTGCACTCGTACAAATTGGTTAAAGATAAAAGGATATATTAGATTTACGAAAATATCAAATTATACAATCATTAAGAATTTTTTAGTTATTGGACAAGTAGCTTAATGATTAAATGTTCATCTTGTAATGTAAAATTCAGAAGTGATGAAAAAAGTAACAGAAAAAATTACCATCCAATGCATGTGTATTCGTGAGCATCTTGTTTACAAGTAGGTTACTAAATAATAATTATTATTAGTATATGTTAGAAGGTTAGGCATGATAGTTCTTTAAGAATTTGAATTTTGAAAAGGTATATTAATTGTTCTAAATCAGTTATTATAGCAAATAGGTGCTATAAAGATTTGCCTACTTGCGGGTCTATTAGGTTCGAACCGCGAAACAATCGAAGTTATGTGGCTACCAAAAATAGAGTATCTAATATAGACAAAATTGTAAAAGTTTACCTCATGAACTACTGGCCGTTCCAAAGATGAAGTCTATTGCTCCTTTAATATAGCAATTGTGAAAATAATAGTGGCCTTTTTATCCCATATTGTGTCTTGAAAATAACTTAGTTAGGTATTTTTATTAATTAATTAAAATATAATTTTATTGTATAACTATTTTTAATTATAAGATAGTATCTTATTATTTTTTTAGTTTAATTTCACAATTTTTTATTTTTTATGATTGATTAGTTTTTTATTGTTTGAATTATTTTTCAATAATAATAAAATATTTATGATATTTTTACAGTTAATATCATTCAAAAATTAATATTTATATTAGTACTATTGAAAACCTAGTTCACATTACTTTTGAATATCAGACACACGTACCCCACGAGTAGTTCAAGTTGTAAAAAGTGTAGACATCCGGTTGTAGAGATCATAATTCAAACCTGGCTCTTCCCTTGTGGTGTTAGAAATTAACCACTTCATTAGAGAACTTACTATGGAAAAGAAAAAATATCAGACACACATATTACATTAGGAATATTTTTTTTTGTTAAGGAATAAAACTTCCTCTTTTATGTTTTAAGAATACAATTTTTTTTGCCAAATAAAGCATGCATGCATGCATATATACATACCAAAAAAAATCTTCAAGCAAAGTATATTGTTGAATATAAAATTCAACATATTGAGTATTATTTTATTTATATATGGTATTATTTTGTATTTTATTTATTATAATAATATATGTTAACAAAAAAATTGATAAAATCGTAGACCAAATTTAAAAAATAAGAATATTTTACTAAAATTTTCAAAATTTTTTTAATTTTTTTTATCTAATATATTGAAGGATATAAGTAATTAAATTAAGCATTAATTAATTTGTGCCAAATATTTTTGGCACAATTTGTTCCAAAAAGATTTTCTATATTTTGCATGAAGCTATGCATGCATGCTTCATATTTTGGTTTTTATAATTGGCAAAAAAAAACTTTTATTCTTAAAACAAAAACGATAAGTTTTTATTTCTAAACAAAAAAATTATTCCAATATATATATAAAAGGGGCAAATGGTCAAGTTGGTCCTTTAACTTGATTAATCAGGCCACTTACGTCGATTTTTAACTTTTCCAACAAATGGTCCCAAATTTTCTATTTTAAGGCCAAATAAATAAAAAATTTGACCAAAGTCAGTGCGTGTCACACACCTCTAAAAAAAAAGAGAGTGAATTCATTCATATATTATTAACAATACTTCCTCACCAAAATTTTTTCCCATTTTTATATATGAAATTGAATAGATGGATTTTACCGTGCAAACTTCTTGATCAATTCACTATCAACGTCAACTGTAATTGCAATTGCAATTTCAATTACAAGCTTGTCCATGTCCTACATAACTACACTGCAATTGTCACAATTGCAAGCACCAAGAAGAAGTGAAAAAAAAATAAAAAACCTTCTTTAAACATATTTGAGCAAAAACAGAAAAATTTACAATAAAAACAATAACAACACCATAACAGTAATTATGTCCACATATTGGTTGAAGAAGAAGAAAAATTGATTGAAGTAGAAGACAAGCTAAATGTTCAGAATAGTAAAGCAAAATAAAAAATACAAACAAAAACAAAATGCCTTCTTCAAACTGGTAATGACCCCAGCTAGCGGACCTTCTTCAATCACCCTAATAATAAGACTCTACATCTGCTTCTGGGCATGGTGGTGATGGAGAGACATTTGCTTTCAATTTTCCAGATTTGTTCCCCTTAATGATTTCGAGATTTCGAGTTTTAGCCTGCGTTCCTTCTATCAGAGTACCTGCAATAGTAAAATCTTTGCTTTTCTCCCCCCATTATTAGCTCGAATCTCATTTAAACAGCACGGATAATGAAGAAATGAAAGCTTTTGGTATTGATAGGTAAACCAAATATCTTTCTTCCCTATCGTTAACCAAAAGCCTCGAGGGAGTGGCTTAGTTAGATTTAAATAGATCCTAAACTTCAAAAATGAACTGTGATTTTCCAAACAAGGTTCAAAATCATCCACATCAATCAAGTATTTAAAGACAATGTTAGCTAAGTACTCTGCATTGGCTCTGTGTATGTATTCCTTAGGAAGGTTATCAATCTTAATCCACACATTGTCTCGATTAAAATCAATCTCTTCAATGGGTTGAGTTGGTTTCCAATCCTTGACAACAAACATGTATCAAAGAACAAACCAGGGTGTGTTCTCAAGAATAAATTTCTTATACTTGGCTGTTCTAAACTTGATCAAGAATACATTTTTTGCATGTAAGGATTCAACGAAAGTGATTTTAATGGAAATCCATACCTTTTTAAGGAGCAGATTGAGTAGGCGAGAGGAGTAGTTTTTGTAGCTATGGATTTTGCCTACAATTGCGAGATTCTCTTCCTTTTCTGATAAATCATTTGAGTCTTGCTCCTCATCTATTAACTTATTCTAATCTTGATGATCTTCTATGGAGTAATCTCTTGAAGATTAAACTTCAGTTGGATTCACTTGAAAGAGAGAAAAACTGATAAGAGAGGGGAGTTGATAGGTACGAAGGACAAGAATGAGCAAACTGATAGACATGCAATAGAGGAAGAAGGACAACTCTATTTTATAGACCGAGGGAGAACTGAAGAGTTTAGGGTTTCTTTGTTTTTAGATTTGTGTTGATAAGGTTTTTGACGTTGGAGATATGTTTTTGATAAGGTTTTTGATGGTGAGATATGTTTTCGATTTTTAATAGTGGAGAATAATAGTAAAATTCTAATAGGAATAGAACATTTGAAAAATCAAATTATTTTTTTATTATATTGTTTGTTACACGCACTTACTTTAAGAAAATTTTGATTTATTTGACCTTAAAATAGAAGATTTGGGGCCATTTGTTGGAAAAGTTGAAAATCGGCCTAAGTGGCCTGATTAGTCAAGTTGAAGGATCTGGCTGACCATTTTCCTGATATAAAAGCGTGCCTAATTTTGAAAAATACTCTGAATTAGGTTTCAATAGTACTAATGCAAGAATTAATTTTTTGAAATAATATTAACAGTAAAAAAATTATAAATATTTCATCATTATTGAAAAATAATTAAAACATTAATAATTAATCAATCATAAAAAAATTAAAATTGGTGAAATTAAAAAAAATTACTATCTTATAATTAAAAATTGTTATGCAAAAAAATTATAATTTAACCAATTAATAAATAAAAATGATCTAACTACGTTTGTAATAAAAATGACTTAACTTTTTTCATTTTTATTTGAAAAATTACCATTTGATATGAGATCTCTAATAATATACCGATTCAATCTGAGATCTTTTATTTAACTAAAATGACGTAATTTTGAGCAAAACTATGTCGTTTTGGTTATTTATACTAATAGATATCTATATAGTAATATACAATGAAAATAATAATGTTTTCATTGAAAATAAGTTATACTTTGTTAAATTAAATTTTGATTAAATTGTATTTGTAATTGCCCAAGAGGGGGGATTGGAGAATAGGGCTTTTGAGAAATATAAAGAAAATTTTCAAAAAAAAAAAAAAGATATTAAGCAAAGATTAAGGAAGTAAAACAAAGTATACAAACAATTAAGGAGTTCGGTTTATCAACAAACCTACGTCTCTACCTAACTTATCCCCAAGTTAGGATTTTTAACCACCACACTAATCTTATTAGCAAGAGTGTGATTACAAGAGTTTTAAAGCTCAACTCTAAAGTAAACAACAATGAGCTTTCACAAGGCTTAGCTGTAACCCAAAATCCCAAGTGTTTTGATGGATAAACACTTAAACCAATTCCTTAGAAATAAACCTCACTTCCCTTATAATTTATCCCAGAAATTAGATGAAGTAGAAGTCCTTTATATTTTTATCACACAACCAACTCTTAATAAAGTTAATGAACAACAATGAAAGTAGATGAAAGTTTGAGAGCTCAATTGAATGCTAAGAGTAAAAATTCAACAACCAAAGTGTGTTATCATCAATTAAGCTTCCAATAGTTGTTTTTATATGTTAACAACTCAAAAATGGCTGTTGGGAAGCATTAATGTTGTCCCCAACCTCTTCATGCTTTATTAAATGCAAAAATAGTTTTTTGTAGAGATACAGCTGCTCACAGTCATGAGGGCATAGTCTCGGTTATGACCCTTGAAGATTATAGCCATTGGAGTTACAGGTGACTGTTGTGCCTTGGAGACCAGACTGGTCATGAGCTGCTCACGGTAGTGAGGGCAGATCGTGAGTGGCTCAGAATGCTGGCTTATTGAGACGCCTGTTGATCACGAGTTAGAGGAGCTCGTGACTTGCCCTCGTGACCCTGTCATGATCACTTCATGATCGCGAGGGGCGCAAAATCACTTCTATAAAGAGTCCCTTTGAGGCTTTAGCTTGTGAGCTATGCTTACAGTCGGGATTGGGGCTTGTGAGGGTAATATTGTGACTTGATTTTGCACATGTTTGATGTTCTAATTGACTTGTATTGATCTTGAGCTTTGTGATACTTTATGTAGATCATTTTAGATAGTCTAGGAGGTTGATTGAACCTAAGCACACTTAATAAACATATTAGTTCAATTAAATTATTAACAATATATATCAATATAAACATACACACATAGTTCTCCCCCTTTGTCAAAGATCAAAAAGAATAATAAAGGGAAAAAGTAGTAAAATAGATAATAAAAAGATTTTATTAACATAAGAAAAGATGTAGTTCATACATCAAACATAACTAACATAGGATAATATGATGCTAAACATAACTAACTAAGATTAAAAAAAAAGACATAAAATAAAGATAAACTAAAAGTAAAAAAATCACAAACCAAATAT
>CATIWM010373063.1:0-13783 GCA_949671775.1 Mallotus repandus
TTCATCATATTATCCTACTAGCCATCTTGCTCTATATGTTTTTACAGACAATAAATATAAATTAGTAAGTAAATGTTGCTTCTAATTGTTGCATTCGACATTTGAATAGAAAATAAGGAGAAGAAAAGGAAAAGTTCTCAAACCTTCTCCTCTCTGTTATAGTAATTTCAACAGAATATAATTTATTATTAATATAAACCATTGATTTATATAGTAAATATTATTTAAAGAAAACTTAAAAATTGTTACTTCTAACAACTTTTGCTTTCAATGTTGGTGCCAAACTATTATAAAAGGGCATTAATTCTTCTATCTGTAGATTATCAATTAAAACTTATAGAGTAAAGATGTCGAACACATGCATACTAGTGTTTCTTTGTGTGGTGGCCCTCACCACTCCCTCCTTGGCTGACCATCACAAGCACCCATGGGATAAACATAATTCACCTGCTTTTAGTCCTGAGCCTGCACATGACCACCACCACAAGCACCCACATCATGAACATAACTCACCTGCTTTTAGTCCCGAGCCAGCACCTGGCCACTACCACCACGACCACGACCACCACCATAAGCACCCATATCATGAACATAACTCACCTGCTTTTAGTCCAGACCTAGCACCTAGCCACCACCACCACAAGCACCCGCATCATGATATTTCACCAGGACCAGCGCACGAGCCACACTATGGTCACCATCCAGCACATCCTCCAAGGAAGATGAAGCACCATCCAGGTCCACACCACGAGGCACCTCCACCAGCAAACTGAGTTGATTTGATACAGAGAGATTATAACTTGAAATAAGAGTTCATTACATACTTGTTTTGTTTTTTCTCCCTAGAGTTATTGCTACAGTTGCAGTGCTAGCACTTTAATATATAGTAGCCACTATGCAAGCAACGAGTAGTATTGAGTACTATACTTGTACTAATTTACAATATTAAATACCATTATCATTAATTTAATAAAATTTTTAAAAATAATAAAATTATCACATTTTAACATTAAACATTGTGTATCATCAAACTTTATCAATTGCATTTGCAATATTATGAATTTATTTCTTTTAATTATGAAAATTTGGATTTGTTGCCATGAAAAGGAAAATAACAATTCAAAGCTGAAATGGATTATTATTATTATTATTAAAGAAATTAATGAAATATTAGTCTATAAATAAATATAATAAAAAACATGTAAAATTATATTATATTACATGAAAGATCATTAAAAAAAAAACTACATCATTCATGTGACACTTAGTAAATGTATTAGAAACATGAAATGTTTATTAAACATGTTTTTTTCATTTGATGTTTCTTATATCTAGTATTTAAGTGTTAGCATAACATACAAGCACTATAATCTATAGATTATTCCAAAATTCAAATGAATAGATCCTTTGAGAGAATAAAACTCTCCAAATACTTAGTTTCTATGCATGAAACACAAATTTAAATTTTCAATTAAAAAACTTAAATTCTTTAACTTTTTAAAATAATTTTTATTATTTAGCTGATCAAACTTTCTTTTCCAATAATACGAATTAATTAATGTAAATATATTCAACATTTACACCTAATTTTACGGGAAATGTTGAATAGGCTGGAGATGGTTGGATCAATGTATAACAATGCTAGGCCCTCATATCCTTTTGATTAAAATTTCCCATAATCAATGCTGGCCACTAACTAATGACATTTCCATTTTTGGCTTGGAGTGCCTCCAACTGACTCACTATAAATTGTTGGGGCAACATTTTCCAAATTAATCAATTACATGAAGATTTTTTATTACTAGTATAATTTTTGTCTATGTTCCCTAATGTCTATAAAACACTGCCTCCATCTGGATAAACTGTGGAAGGCAATACCTTTCAGAGAGTTTTCGACTACTTTTTTTTTTCTTAAACCCCTGAATTCAGAAGTCATTGGATTCTATTTAATCTAGTTTAGCTAGTATAAAAATCATAATCGGCATAGTCATAGCATCTCTCTGTCGGTTGATTTTAGTAGTTGTTAATCTTCTCAGATTGTGTTTTCTTTGCAATTTTTTTTTTGGGTTCTTGGTTCTTGATGCTGATATTTAGCAATTGTATGATTTAAATAGTTTGTTTTTGGATTGAAGATTGAACCAAGAATTTAGCTTTATCATTCACTCTTTGCAGCTAAAATTTTAATCTACTAAATCACATGGAAGGAGAATGGGAATAATAATGAAAGAAATGAACTACTAGCTGAGATGTGAGAAGCTACTTGATTTGAGAATCTACCACTGATGGTATTTATAATTGTGCTTTTATACGATAAGTGTGGGGGTGCTCAATCCAGGGGAATAAAAAAATAACAGCAAAAAAGCCGTAAAAAAGTACTGGAAATGAAAAAAAAAAAAAAAGATGCTGATAATCAAAGATAAGGATGCACAGATGACCTTAGATTCGTAGAGAAGGAAGAACACAACAGGCTAGCAGAAAGAAAAAAAAAATTGATATAGAGAAGGAAACAAGCTAACCAGAGGTAGGCAATTTTTTTTTCTCTCAAGTATGAATGACAGTTTTTTATAATAAATAATTTAGGTATCTTTCTGCCTTTTGATTTAGGTATTTTCCCATTTTAATTTGAATTCTGTTTTCTTTTGATTTATGTATTTTTCCTTGTTGATTTTTCTTAATTTCTTTCCTTTCCTGAAGAATAATGCATTTCCTATCTTTTGAAAATTTTATCGGGGCCATTTCTTACTGTTTCCGACACGGAAATGTATCGGAAACGCCAGCTTCCGTAAGTTTGGGCAAAGTAGCCACACACCATTCATAATTTGACAGATTAATTAAATCACTTGTTTTCCACACTTTAGTTTGCAATATAGTAGATTCTGCGTTTGGATCTCAGTATTTCACAGTGGCTGTTTCAGTCCTGAGAAGTCCGATTCAGTCTGATACCATTACATTGGATTGGAAACCTTCAGGTTTCAGGGTTTGACATATTTATGCATACTCAAATGCATAAATGCGTGATGCCGTGGGGCTGGTCCTTTGGATCCCACATCGACAGATTATGGAGTGTGTGTGTTATAAAAGTATGTTCATGGGCCTCTACCAGTCAGCAATTGCCTGGTAGAGTGTGCATGAACATTAAGTCTGTTTGACAAAAAAAATGCTTTGTAATTAGTTATGACATTATAGTAGTCTGTTACAATTTTTTTCCGGGATTAATGAAATTCTTGACAGAGTTACATTCATCTGCAATTGTTACAGAGATAATTAGCATTATTAGTTTTCATTTATTGACTGCATGCACCTGGCCACCTCGTTTCAACTTTGAAGAAGCATTGAGAAGTTAAACAGATTTTAATGATGATATGATAATTTTTCTTTTACTGTAATTTTTTTGAACATTTTCAATGCCAAATTGCCTAATATAAGAAGAAGGTGCCCACTTGAACGTGCAATAGTAGAGTATACAGTGGTAGCATTTTTGATGCAATATTCAGGTTTTCAAGATGATAAAAATAAAAGCTGTTGGAAAGGATGGAAATATCAAATGGGATGATGAAGGCCAAAGTAAAATCTCTCAAATTCTGGTGTCTGCTGATGAAAGTTATATTCGTAGTATTCGGTTTCAGTATGTTCAAAATAGTACGTTGGTGCTTTCTCAAACATATGGTTCTTGTCATGGCCCAAAGTTTTACTCTGTAGTGCATGTTTTACTTTTAAGTTTATAATATGTCGATTTTTTTTTTTTTTTGACAGTGTCTTTTATTAGAATCCATAGAGACATGATTCCGAGTTGTTAGCGGGGAAGGGTGTTTAGTTTGTGTGTGTGTGTATATATATATATATGCATGTACAATTGCACTCTTGATTTTTAGTAGGAGATGGTATTGATCTCCTTTGGACTCCTGTCTAGTACCAAGAGAATTAAATCCCTTGGCGTATCTAGGAAGGCCCAAAATTTTTTGTCTGTATGTATGTATATAAAATTTGAATGAGATATTTTTATTTAATTGAAACAATGACATGTATTAAATTCATGGAATTTTTTTTTTTTTGGGCTTTGAGCTAAAATTGCTGATATTGTTGATTTGAATCTGCAGATTAAATTGGAACACCCTTGAGAGTTCCTGACAAGGGTGAGTGGTAAATACAACCCACAGGGGGTGAGATTGATCACATTCACTACCAATCAACAGACTTATGGACCTTATGGTTCCGATGACAATATTGGCAAGGAGTTCGACTTTTACTTGGGAGAAGATTGTGTGTTTAGCGGGTTTCATGGAATATTAGACGCATTAAGTGGCCATCTGAGCTCAATTGGAGTATATGTTAAACTACCTACCGAGCCCTCATCATTTCGGATCCCGATTATATGATATAAAAGATCTTTAAGTGTTGATAAAATTATTTACAGTTGTTTAATTATATTTTTTTAATTATTTGACTTTCTTTAGAATTCTCAAATTCTATATTCACTATTATTAATTATTTTTATTTTTAATTGTATTCAATTACATATATTAATTTTAAAAAATATTTTATATATAGATTTTTAAATATTAAAAATAATATAATTAAATACAATAAAATTAAATAATGAATATAACAAATTTGCTTATCCTTACAAAACTCATAAAATGTGAGTGTATGAAAAAAAAAGGTAAAATAAAAAAAATACGGAGGAAAGAAGTTCTTTTAAAAGTTGAAATAACAAAAAAAAAAAAAGATATAGCCTTAATTTAATTTAAATAGCAAAGGATATAATTAATTAAGTAATTATATTTAAATAAGTATATGTTGTTCAAAAAAGGCTCCAAATTGGACGTCCATTTTTAACTGCAAATATTATGTTATATTTCATGAATGTGATCCATTTACAAGAAAATGGTTGAATATTGGCACGCAAGTGTAACTATTAAGCCGAACCTTCTCGTTTTCTCTCCTAGCCTCCTGTCTGTGTAAGGTTCATCATCTTCCTGTGCTATTCAGGTAGTTTTTGGTCATTTTTGGCCAAAAACTACCTGAATTTTTTACTATTTTTAGGATATGTTGTGTATATTTTAGGTTTATGTCTTTTTCTTTCTTTTTGCTGTCTTTTTGACTTCCTTTAGGGTTTATCCCTCTTTCCCTCAAATGAATTTATGGATTCATGTTGAGATTTTAGTCACCAACTACAATCTTCTGTCACAATTTTTTGATGGTGGTAGAAGTATATGAGACTATTTTGTTATATCTTATAAGAATAAGGTAGATTTGAGAGTGTTGAATAGCTTATATAGCTATTTGAGGAGTTTTCTCCTCCTCTCTCTTTGTTTGGCTGTGTATTCAACCAATTCTTCATAAATCTTCATATTTCATCTACCTTTCTTAGTTTGAGTAGCAATATTGAGCTTCAATCGATTCAAAAATGGCCTAGAATCCTCAAGAAACCTCTATTGTTAAAGATATTGAAGATGGAGAAGACCAGCAATTGGGGGGGCAGTAAAAAATTATCTACTGATATCCTCCTCTTTTCTTTTCCATGTTATTAGGGTTTTTTAAGATTTTGGGCTTCTTTTGGATTTGTATGTATTGTATCGGTCCTTTTGGACCTAGTCTTATGTACTTTTTTTTTTTATGAATGATGAATGAAATAACAACTGTATATGGTTCCTATAATCAAGGAACAACTGTGTAAAATATTTTCAAACTATTTTGTACATATTTTGTTAACTGATTTCCATTAGAATAGGATCTTCAGTTGTACTTCATGTTGTATATATTATGCTGTCAAAGTTCAACACAAATATCAATTTCTTTTCATATCATACTCTGTTTTGGTATCAGAGCAATAAGCTCTTTATATATTTTTCTCCCTTTCCTTTCTCCTTCTCCACCATGGATGCTAACAATACAAATTCAACTCCCACTATTCGCAATACCAATGATTCCCAAAATACATTAATCACCATCAATGCGGTTGCCCAAACACCATTGAAACTCACAACCACTAATTATTTATCCTGGAAACTTCAATTTGAAACTCTCTTCATTAGTTATGATCTTCAAGGTTTTATTGATGGTTCAAAACCATGCCCATCCCTCACCATCACAAATAACAACACCACCAATTCAGCTCACACCCATTGGGTTCGACAAGATCAATTGATCCTTAATGCTATATTTTGGTGCTATCACGCCAACCTTAATTCCATTTGTAGCAAATTCCAAAATTGCTAAAGATGCTTGGGACACTCTAGCTAAAATCTATGCCACTCCTTCAAGAGGATGTATCAAGCAAGTCAAAAATCAACTCAAACAAATGACCAAAGGGTCTGAAATAATAATTGAGTTCCTACAGAAGTTTAAAGCTCGAGCTGATGAATTAGCTCTCCATTTGACAATGAAGATTTGACAGACAAAATCCTTGAAGCTCTTGACGATGACTACAAGGAATTGGCGTGGGCAGTGCAAGCAAGAGATACTCCCATCACCTTTGAAGAATTACATGAAAAATTGCTTAATTTTGAAGCATCTCTGGTCACTCACAAACAAGAAGCACCTTTCCCAATTACTGCCAATGCATGTACTCGTACCAACTCAAATTGGAGACCAATGAACAAAATCCCAACACCAGTTATTATCGCAATGTTGGTCAAAATTCTGGACAACGTTTCCAACGTCCATATCAAGGTTTCTACCAACTATGCTAAATCCAAAGGCATACAGCTAAGCAATGTCCTTCCTACAAGTTGTAACCACTTTAATAAAATCAGAACAATTCTAATTCTCCATGGCAGCCTAAGGCAAATTATGCCTCCAACTCATCCAACAAGTCTTCATGGCTACTTGATAGAGGAGCTTCACATCATATTACTTCTGATTTAGAAAATCTTTCCCTTCATACACCTTATCATGGCAGTGATGATATGATGATAGACAATGGCTCGGAGCTCTTTATAACACATACTGGTTCATCAACTCTCTCCACTCCTTATAAAACCTTTCATTTACAAGATGTTCTTTGTGTTCCTAGCATGAAAAGAAATTTGATTTCAATTTATCAATTTTGCAATACAAATAATACTAGTATTGAATTCTTACCTGATTCTTTTCTTGTGAAGGAACTCAATACAGGGGTGCGACTGCTGAAAGGCCAAACTAGAGATGGTGTCTTTGAGTGGCCAAAATCTAGTCCCATTCTTGCTTTCTCCAGTATCAAGGCATCAACTTCATATTGGCATAATCGATTAAGCCATCCGTCAGTGTCTATTTTACAGTATATCCTTTCCAAAAATAACTTGAGTTTGTCTTCCTTTTCTTTAACTAATGTCTCATGTAATGCCTACTTATGCAATAAAAGTCACAAATTTTCTTTTTCAAACTCTAATGTTATTTCATCTCATCCTCTTGAAATCATATATTCTGATGTGTGGACATCTCCAATTTTTTCTGTTGACGATTATAAATATTATGTAATTTTTGTAGACCATTATACACGGTATGTATGGTTTTATCCACTCTAAAACAAATCTGATGTTAAACAAGTCTTCATAAGATTTAAAACCATAGTGGAGAAACACTTCAATTACACCATTAAAATTTTGTATTCTAATAATGGAGGAGAATATGTCTCCATGTCGAATCTTCTTTCTTCTCATGGTATTTCTCACCATACTACACCACCCCATACACCTGAACATAATGGTTTAACTGAACGTAGGCATCTTCATATAGTTGAGACAGGTCTTGCCTTATTATCTCATGCATCTTTACCCATCAAATATTGGTCCCATGCTTTTGACATAGTTGTGAACTTAATCAATCGTATGCCAACTCCAACACTAAATATCAGCTCTCCGTATGAGAACATTTTTAATTAGTCTCCTAATTTTTCAAAACTCAAAATTTTTGAATGTCTATGTTATCCTTGGTTGAGACCATACACGTCCAATAAGTTAGAGTCCAATTCTAAACTTTGTGTTTTCATTGGTTACTCTCTCTCTCTCTCAAAGTGCCTATTATTGTCTTAACCCACACACTTCAAAGATTTTTGTATCTCGTCATATAAGGTTTGTTGAGTCAGTATTTCCTTTTCCAATTATAACTACTCGAGAGTCTCAGTCTAAGTATAATACAATTTCTATTTGGATTCTGCCACCCCTCACCATATCGTCATCATCTCCTCAGCCTCTCAATGCGTCATCTCTAGTTGAAGCCTCATAGCAACCCCAACAACCAACCAACCCCGTAGCTATACAACCTCCTGCAACCCAAACCCAGTCAAACACTACCACACATACCATAATCACTAGATCAAAACATAATATTCACAAGCCACTTCAAAAGATAAACTTTAACACTCAACTCTCTACTCTTCATGATCTTGAACCAGCAATAGTTTCTCAAGCTCTTAAAAATCCACAATGGCGCAAAGCTATGGTAGATGAATTCAATGCTTTGATTACAAACGGGACACGGGAACTAGTTCCACTAGAAAATAGCTACAATCTTATTGGGTGCAAATGGATTTTTTGTACTAAATGAAACTCTGATGGCTCTGTTGATAGGTACAAAGTGCGTCTGGTTGCTAAAGGATTCAATCAATGTCCAAGAGTGTACTATCGTGACACCTTCAGCCCTGTAGTCAAGCCAACTATAGTCAGACTTGTATTAAGCATTACAATAATGAATGGGTACAATATGAGACAACTGGACATCAACAATGCTTTTTTACAAGGCACTGTGTTTGAAGATGTATATATGACTCAACCTTCGGGTTTTATTGATCATGATAGACCATATCATATCTGCAAGCTTAGAAAGGCAATATACGGTCTCAAGCAAGCTCCTCTGGCCTGGTACCAAGAACTTCGCAACTATCTTGTTCAAGTGGGTTTTAAAAACTCACATGCGAATACATCTTTGTTTATTTATAAAGATACTACTCATGTTATTTGTCAGGACCCAAACCCGGGAGTCATGACCGGTGTTAAATAATGGGAATTCACATAAATCCAGAACCCGTAGCAAGCCTTAAACAAAACTTTGTCACCAAACATAACCATAAACATGCCTTAGAATTAAAAACTTTTAATAACATAATGAATTTTCCATATATAATATCATGATAAAATATTTTGACAAAATATTCAAGTACACATCCTCAGATAACAACATCATCACAAACTACAAGTACGTACTACTACTGCAGCGTCTATAAATATAAGAAAGATCGGATTAAAAATTTACATAAGCCAACTGGTGAAGAAAGAGTCCAGCGAAGAAGATAACTAGGGGAGCTCTAAAAAGATAAATCCTAAAAAATAATTGAGGGAGATCAGACCTCACTGACTGAATTATTATTATATATATGCATGCAACCTAAAGGTAAATTCACTCAAGCATTTATAATAATATTTATCCATTTATTTTATTTATTTTATACATGCATTTCACGTAAATGCTCAAAAAGATTTTGTGTGAATGAACTGATAAAAAAAATGAAGGATCATAGCAGAACTCTAAGAATGTCCGGAACCTCAACAATGAACCTCATTGGCCATTAGGCCCACTTAAATCCAATACAATTTCTCTTTTCCAAATATACAGTGGACTGGCTCCGAGACCCTAAGGTCAATCGAGCTACAGCAGTCTCATTGTCGGCATAACTGGCCTCGAGACCCCTGGTCAATTGAGCTTCCGTAGCCACACTACTCTCTATCCACAAATCTCAATAGTCAATCAATTTTTTTTATCATATCTCACATCCATCAATATATCAAATCCTAGCATCTAGTGTACTATTGCGCAACAGTCCTAGTGTAGCCCATTAGATAGCATGTTCTACTGATGTCCTCCAAAAACATCACATCACAATAACAATTCATATCAACAATAAAAACAGTATCCAAGTCAAGAACACCATATTCACAATATATATATACACATAATGAAATATATATATTTTAATAATCACCAAACAAATAAATAACAAATAAAGGTCTAATGCAACATATTTATTTCACATTAACAATAAAATATGTGGATACTAGGTAGACAGTTCTATATGACATGCATACATAGAATAATAACTCACAGGTGGAATGTGCTCCTCTGTTCTGATTTTCTTAGCCTTGTCCTATAGGCCTAGCTCTTGATGTAACTATAGGAAAAATAATAAAATAATAATTAGGATTAAAATCCTAACAGTATACATTCTAGATTTCTAAAAAAAAAAAACTCAATCTAAGACACGACTCTACTAAACTCAAAACTTAATACAACCCTTATGTCATGTTTTACGAGAAATCTACCGAAAATTTGGCAGAATCTCCTTTGTAAAACGGACATCTCTCTACTAAAAGTAGAGTCAATCTTGCATCAAAAACACACTTCAAAATATTCCACCACTCAAATCTCGGGTTGGGGCCCCGAACTACACTTAATACCCAACGGAGAACCAACACAACAAAATAAATATAAAAACGATATAATCTTTTCAAATCACCAATATTTCATAAAAATATAGTTAACTAATACAAATTAATTTATTTATATAATAAAAATATAATGAAAATAGATTTCCAAATAAATAATAAAAATCCTTAATTACAAATAATAATTTGCTAATAAAATCCATTAATAGCATAAAATTTCCATTTACAATTAAATTAGCATAAATTATAAATAATTGTTAAAATCACTCAATTATATCATAAAAATAATAAAAGGCTCATTAAAGCTTGGAAAATAATAAATAAATTTATTTTTCATTTATTTTCCAAAATTTCTACTAAATAACTAATAATTGGAAATTGATTATAAAAATTATTTTTTACCCTTATAACTTAAAATCAGTCTAAAATATAATAAATAACAATAAATTTAATTAAAATTCAAATAAATAACAAAATACAATAATTTCTCTAAAAATACACAATTAAACATAATCTTTAAAAATTCATATCTTAAAATCCATACAAAATTTCACAAAACTTCCTTCACAAAGTTCAATCCACAAAATTAATAGAATTTATTAAAAATATAAAAATATCCCGAGTCCCGAACAGTAGCATGAACAGTACCCTCGAGACCTGAAAAATTCAAAATTTCCAGAAAAATAAATAAAAATCATAGTTAGCAAGCTCACAACCTTTAGATCAATTCATATTACAGCAACTAAAGCTAATTAAATCGAATTCAAGTTCAATTTCAAAAATTAACTAAAAATACCCAAAATCGAATTATTCAAAATTTGAGTAGTTACTGGAGTTGAAACCTGAAATTGGTTGAGGGCTTTAGAAGCCCGGAGGGAGGGGAGTCAAAAGAGACTGGCAGCATATCCTAGGGTGGTTGGAATCATCGACGATAAGCTCTCTCCTAAAAATAGCTGAAAGCAAAACAAACAAAAAAAAAGAGAGAGGAGGTGGTGACTGGAGGTGGAGGCGACTGCTACTGGTGGCTGCAAAGTCTGCGAAGGAATACTTTCTGAGCATTGAAATGTGAAACACTGGATGCACTTATGACAAATTTGGAGGCAAAGCCAACCAATATGTAACCATGCCAACTCTCTCCAAAATCTCAACATGTCCAATGTATCTCGGTGCCAACTTTCCCTTCTTGCCAAATCTCATAACACCCTTCATTGGTGACACCTTAAAGAATACATAATCTCCAACTTGAAATTCCACATCCTTGTGCTTCGGGTCTGCATAGCTTTTCTGTCTGCTAGTTGATGTCTTCAATCTCCTTCTAATCAATGCAACCTTCTCAGACGCATCCTAAATAATTTTTGGTCTAGTTAATTCTCTTTCTCGAACTTCATTCAAACATAAAAGGGACATACACTTCCTTCCATACAAAGCTTCATATGACGCCATTTCAATACTGTTATTATAGCTGTTGTTATAAGCAAACTCTACCAATGGCCACTCAGACACTGCCTCATTCTTCTGTGGATCAACCTGAATGTCATCCTTAGACACTACATGCCTAAGGAATGCCACACTGTCCAGCCAAAAATCACACTTAGAGAACTTAGCATAAAGTTGATGTTCCCTTAGTGTTTGAAACACGGTCCTCAAGTGATACGCGTGCTCTTCCATACTCTTTGAATACACCAGTATATCATCAATGAATACTATCATGAATTAATCCAAGAATGGTATGCACACCTTATTCGTCAGATTCAGAAAAGTTGTTGGTGCATTGGTTAATCCAAAGGACATCACCATAAACTCATAATGGCCATATCTAGTACGGAAGGCTATTTTAGGAATATCGGCTGCTCTGATCCGTAACTGATGATAGCTGGACCTTAAGTCAGTCTTAGAGAAGAACTAAGCTCCCTGAAGCTGATCTAATAAATCATCTATCCTCGGAAGAGGATACTTGTTCTTGACAGTCACCTTATTCAATTCTCTATAATCAATGCACAGTCTAAGTGTATCGTCCTTCTTCTTTATAAATAAGACTGGCGCACCCTAAGAAGAAGTGTTGGGTCTAATGAAACCCTTATCCAGTAACTCTTGTAACTGCTCCTTCAACTCCTTTAATTCTACAGGAGCCATTCTATAAGGTGGCATAGAAATAGGAGCTATGCCTAAAACCACATCAATGCAAAATTCTATCTCCTCGTGAGGTGGTAAACCTGACAATTCATCAAGAAAGACATAAGGAAACTCACAAGCTATAAGAACATTTGAAATGGATTTCTATTTTGCAGCTGTGTCCCTAACCAATGCCAAGTATCCTTGACACCCTTTTGTTAGCATATTTCTTACCGTAACGGTGGAGATAAGATTTTGAGGTGCATAACTCTTATCACCCATGAACTTGAATTCCTCATCATTCAAAATTCTGAAAATCACCTCTTTCCTTCGACAATACACAATGGCATGATGCTGGGACAACCAATCCATTCCCAAAATTACATCTAAGTCAATTACATCCAACATCACCAGATCTACTGGCAACTCTTTGCCTTCTACCAACGCAGGACACCCAAGAAGAATCACATCGGTGTCCAACGAATCACTTAAAGGCATAGCAACTGATAAAGGAATTGCCATCCTTACAGCTTGCCAACCTAATTTTAAAGTGAACATAGGAGACATAAAGGAATGGGTAGCACCCGGATCAATCAAAACTCTAACATCAAAATAACATACCGGGAGTGTACCTACTATCACTGCATTGGATGCCTGAGCATCCTACTATATGAGAGTGAAAACTCTAGCCTATCCTCTGCCTCCCTACTAACTGGTAGAAGCCTGCCCAAATCCTCTAGCACTGCCTCTTCTCTACCTCTCCCCTGCTGGGCTACAAACTGACTGGTGGTCGGGTACTAAAATGGTAGTGACAGAAACTAAGCTGGAGCTACACTAACAGAAGAAGACTGTGGGAACTGCTACTGAAAACCTAAATAAGGGCATGATCTGGCATAGTGCCCGGTCTGTCTGCATCAAAAGCTTCCTTCTGAAGGCATATAACATGGTCCCTGATGGACTCTCACACATGTCTAACAAGCACTGGCTACAGATCCTATGCTACTATATCTTGAACTCTGTCCGCTACTACTGCTGGTAGCACCTGAACTAAATTTGACAGGTCTACAGGCTCCACTGTGGCCATGTCTACCTCTCCTGTGGACCCTCTGCTGGGGTCTTTGGCCCTGCTGAAATAGAGGCTGCATAGGCAGTACAACCTGGGGTATAACTGCTGCATCCTGCTGAACTCCTAGTGCATAGGTAGCTTTCTCAAATTCCTAGCATGCAAGTTCATCATCCTACAGCTCTCCCTA
>CATIWM010373098.1:0-15242 GCA_949671775.1 Mallotus repandus
TGGGGCTATTACAATGATCTACTGAGAATAAAAATAAAAATTAACTACAACCCAAAAAAATAAAATAAAATACAAGATAAAATTACAAAATGAATGAATAAAATAATCCTAAAACACGTTCAAATACAAAAGCTAATCCATGGCATTCCATGGATCTTCATAGGTTTTGTTCACCACCATAGATTCAAATCACTCCATCCATAATCATAAACACAAAAATAAATAAGGATTAGTAATTAAAAGAGATAAAAATAAAAATTAAATCAAATCAAATCAAAATTAAATAAAATAAAAATAATCAAATAAAATAAGAAAAGAAAGGAGTAGGAAAAGAACTAGTTAGATGGATGCAGTATTAATTTGCTCCTCAGAGGTTTTGTTTAATTCACCGTTTGAATAGATCTCCAGAATTGATTTAGGTGTTCCGGCTTCAATTGTGTTTTCGTCAAAATCTTTTAATCGCAAAACCAAAAAGAAAGCGTTTTTTTAGAAATCTTTCCCAGAACCAAAGAAAAACCTTTTTTTTTCCTCTATCTCTCTCTCTCTATGCCTCCTCTCTCTTTTTTTAACATTTAATTATAGAAAGACCCCTGAAGAAAAAAAATTTCAATTCAGTCCGTAAAAATGCAGTCAAGCCTTGGGATCCGAAATTCAAATACTAAAGACCTATTTGTGACGAGTTTTCATCATCGGAGTCCTCTTTCGCATCCATATTCTAGTTATCCCGAAATTGGATGCTTACAACCAGTATTTTGCAGTTACTACCTACATCACTAGTTTGGGTTCTACGTTCGCTCGGATGCTTACTACATGCTTAACACTTAAATTGGCTATAGAGTTGGCCAAAGAGATAGAGCTCAGACTGATCAGCAAGGAGTTGTACCTAATTATTATCAGATGGGAGGTGTTCAGGCAAGAGGATCTCAGAGCACTCCATACACTACATTTTAGATTGGCTCTAGCAGTCAGCATAGAGGATTTGCTCAATAGGGCCAGAGACCTCCGCAGAGAGTTCACCAGAGTAGTAGGCATGGTCGCAATGAAGCTCGCAGGCTTATTAGATTTGGTTCTGGTGGTACCAGCAGTAGCAGTGGATAGAGTTTCGATTATGGCAGCACAGGGTCTGCAGCTAGTGCTTGCCAGCTGTGCGGGAGAGTCCATCAGGGACAGTGTTTTATGGCTCCGAGGGCATGTTTCCGATGCGGACAAATGAGACATTTTGCCAGGTGCCCTTATTCTTGTTATCAACAGCATTTTCCACAGCATTCCACTGCTAGTGCAGCTCCAGCTCCCTATCAGCCGCCACTAGATTAGTATCAAAGTACTTCACAGTTTGTGGCCCAGCAAGGGCAAGGCAGAGGTAGTATGAGAGGCTTTGGTCAAGCTTCCACCAGCCAGCAGGGAGGTAGAGGACAGGCCAGAGTCTTCACTCTCACCCAGCAGGATGCTCAGGCATCCAATGTTGTTGTCGTAGGTACACTCCCGGTATGTTTCTTTGATGCTAGAGTCTTGCTTGATCCGGATGCTACTCATTCTTCCGTGTCCTCTGTCTTTATGTCAAAGTTAGGTTGGCAAGCCACGAGGATGGCAGTTTCTTTACCTGTTGCCACACCTCTAAATGATTTGTTAGACAAAGATATTGTGGTTCCTCGGTGTCTGGTGTTAGTAGAATGAAGAGAATTATCGGTGGACTTGGTGTTGCTAAATGTAATAGATTTCGATGTGATCCTTAGAATGGATTGGTTGTCTCAGCACTTTACCACTGTTGATTGTCGGAGTAAAGAGGTGATTTTCAAAATTTTGAATGATGAAGAATTTAAGTTTGTGGGTGAGAAGAGTTCTGCACCTCAAAATCTTATCTCTGCCATCACGACTAGGAATATAGTGAGAAAAGGATGTCAGGGATACTTGGTATTAGTCAGGGATACCACAGTGGAGAAGACATCCATCTCAGATGTTCCAGTAGCATGTGAGTTTCTATATGTCTTTCCTGATGAGTTGTCAGGTTTACCACCTCACAAAGAGATCGAATTTTGTATTGATGTGGTCCCAGGCACAGCTCCTATCTCATTAGACCCATTATTTCTCCTTGGGGTGCACCAGTCCTGTTTGTGAAGAAAAAGGATGGTACACTTAGACTGTGCATTGATTACAGAGAGCTAAACAAGGTGACAATTAAGAACAAGTATCCTCTTTTAAGGATAGATGATTTATTCGACCAACTTCAGGGTGCACAGTTCTTCTCTAAGATCGACTTGAGGTCGGGTTATCATCAGTTGTAGATCAATGAAGTTGACATTCCTAAAATAGCATTCCGTACTAGATATAGCCACTATGAGTTTCTAGTGATGTCCTTTGGGTTAACTAATACACCGGTTGCTTTCATGGATCTAATGAACAGAGTGTTCAGACCATTTATGGATTAGTTTGTAGTGGTGTTCATTGATGATATACTAGTGTATTCAAAGAGTATGGAAGAGCATGTATATCACTTGAGGACAGTTCTACAGACACTGAGAGAACATCAACTTTATGCTAAATTCTCAAAGTGTGATTTCTAGTTGGAGAGTGTAGCATTCCTTGGGCATGTAGTGTCTAAATATGGTATTTAGGTTGATCCATAGAAGATAAAGGTAGTATCTGAGTGGCCTAGACCGACATCAGTCATTGAGATTCGAAGTTTCTTGGGTTTGGCAAGGTATTATAGGCTATTTGTTCATGATTTCTTAAAGATTGTAGCACCTATGACCCGCTAACTTAGAAGAATATGAAGTTTATGTGGTCAGAGGCTTTTGAGAAAAGTTTTCAGCTACTGAAGGAGAAGTTGACCACAACTCCAGTGTTAACTTTACCTAATAAAAAAGACAAGTTCATTGTATATTGTGATGCTTCCAGGGCTGGCCTAGGTTGTGTGTTGATACAAAATGGTAGGGTAGTAGCTTATGCTTCCAGACAATTAAAGAAGCATGAACAAAATTATCCTACTTACGACCTAGAGATGGCCGCCGTGATTTTTGCTCTCAAGATTTGGAGGCATTATTTATATGGAGTAACTTGTGAGATTTACACTGATCACAAGAGTTTGAAGTATATCTTCTAGCAGAGAGATCTGAACTTGAGGCAAAGAAGATGGTTGGAACTTCTAAAGGATTATGATTGTGATATCATGTACCATCTAGGCAAGGCTAATATGGTAGCAGATGCCTTGAGTAGAAAGTCCTCCAGTAGTCTTGCTCACATTAGTGTGGAGAGAAGACCTTTGATCCAAGAGATGCATAAGTTAGTAGATCAAGGATTGATGATGAAGAGAAGCAGATCAGGTGAATTGCTAGCTGAATTTAGAATTAGATTAGTGTTGAGGGATAAGATCAAGGCAGGTCAGAGCTGAGATCCTATTATTGTAGAGCTTGTGGAGAAGATTCATGAAGGGAAATTCACTTATTTTAACCTTAATGATGAAGGTGTTTTATGGATCAGTGGAAGAATGTGTGTTCCTGATGTGGATAATTTGAGAGAAGAGATCCTAGAAGAAGCTCATTATGTAGCCTACAGTGTATATCTAGGCGCTACTAAGATGTACCACAACATAAAGGATCTTTATTGGTGGGATGGAATGAAAAAAGATGTAGCAGAGTTTGTCTCTAAATGTTTAACTTGTCAGTAAGTGAAAGCTAAGCATCATAAGCCTTCTACGAAGCTTCAGCCTCTTCCGATTCCTAAGTAGAAATGGGAGAGAGTTACTATGGATTTTGTGATAGGGTTGCCTCGTTCAAAGAATGGATATGATTCCATCTAGGTGATAGTGGACAGGCTAACCAAATCAGCTCACTTTCTACTAGTTAAAGCTACTTATCCTGTGGCTAAATTTGTTAGATTGTACATCAAGCATATTGTGTGCCTTCATGGAGTGCCTGTTTCCATTATTTCTGATAGAGGTTTTGTGTTTACCTCTCGATTTTAGCAGAAGTTGCAAGAAGCAATAGGCACTAGACTTATTTTCAGTGCTGCTTTTTACCCTCAGATAGATGGTCAATCTGAGAGGATGATCCAGACACTTGAGGATATGTTGAGAATGTGTGTAATGGATCTTGGAGGTAGTTGGGATGATCATCTGCCACTGGTAGAGTTTTCTTATAATAATAGCTACCATAGCAATATTGAAATGGCACCATATGAAGCTTTGTATGGAAGGAAATGTAGATATCCTCTGTGTTAGAATGAAGTTGGGGAAAAGGAGCTAACTGGACCAAAAATTATCCAGGACACATTCGAGAAAGTCATTTGGATTAGAAGGAGAATGGAAACAAGAGCTAGCAAGCAAAAAACCTATGCAGATCCGAAGTGCAGAGATGTGAAATTTCAGGTTTGGGACTATGTATTCTTGAAGGTGTCACCTATGAAGGGTGTTATGAGATTTGGCAAGAAGGGAAAGTTGGCACTAAGATACATTAGACCTTTTGAGATGTTGGAGAGAGTTGGCATGGTTGCCTATCGATTAGCTTTGCCTCTAAATTTGTCACAAGTGACATATATTAAAAAAATCATACTTAATCTATTAATTAACCATGTCAAAATAAAAATGGAGAATTTGTTGACAAAAGTAATGTTAAATTAAATATCAATAAGAGTTAACTACTTTCTACCAATAAGATTTAAAATATAGTTATTTTTCAATTTCTTTTAATTGGTACCAGATGCATAATTTAAACATAAATATGAACTATATAAATATAAACTATATAATTTATTAAATCAAAAGCTGATTTATAAAAAAAATTGAACATAGCAAAAACCTGTTATTGAGCTTTTAACTTTTATTCTATTGAGTCTCTAAATAATTATTGTATTTTATTATTATTTTTATTTTATTAAGGATTTTCTTAACAGAAAATGTGAGTGTGAGGCACACGCACTGTCAAAGGAGAGTAGCTTTTGAACTTGGAGAAAAGAATATGAACAAAATGCTAATTTAACCCCTAAATTTGAGTAAGAATAATAAAAAAAAGGACATAAAAAGTGGGTCCCACAAACTCAATATTTTCACCCCTCCCCTCCTTCGTCCTTTCTTTTGCCTTCCTTCTTTTCTTTCTTTTTTTTCTTAACTCAAGTTTTTTTTTTTTCAGTTGTCCTCTCATTTTCTTTTGACAAGAAACTATCATAATAATGACAAATTCATAATAAGGATGTCTTCTTTCTTTGCGTTATTTGCTGTGAATGAGTCATTGGTTTGTTTGCTGTAAAATCTTGTAGAATGGCTACAACTAGCCAAAATATACTTTGTTTGCTGTGAATGAGTCGTTCTTGGTTTCAAACTTGTAGAATGGCTGGAACTAGCCAAAATATATAATGAGGTATCTAGAATTAGAAAGAACATTGATTCTATTTCATTCAAAAATTCTTCAATTGAAACTAATAAACCTTGTGTCCTGGAACTAATTAATAACCAACTATTGCAAATTCATCTCTGCAACTAATAATTACCACTCATTATTTTGATTACTTCCTAATATTATTCTGGTAAAATGAAATTCTCACAAGTACAAGCATTTCGGGTTAGTTTGGGGTTGAAATTTTTTATGAAATATTTTTTAGAAATAATTTTTGATAGAGATATACAACTCCTAATTGTCTCTCTCAACCTCATCAAAAAATAAGAACAATATCAAGTATAGAAGAAGGAACAAGTCCATTCTGAAGAATAGAAGAACCCTTATAAGATAAACCATCATCGTTTGCGCTGGTCTCAATTTCTAAAACAAAGAATGTCAGTCCTCCTCAGCCTTTGTTCTTCATCACACTACAAATCACCATTGATGTCACTGTCGTCACCGCTGTCAATCGATTCCAGCAGCCAAAGCAACAACGACTTGCATAGTTTTGATCTCGATGTCAATGTCGATTTTGAAGAAGGAAATAAGTTTTGGTGGTTGTACAGATGAAAAAGTCAGGTGAATGTGGTGGTAGCAGCGGTAATTGATTGTTTAGGTTAAAAACTGATGATGGAAATATATTAATTTACAAAAATACCCCCTAATTTTTAATAATTTTGCACGAAGTTTTTTTTAATTGAAAGAATATTATATTATTATTTAACAATAAAATAGACATAGTTAGTTGTTTATTATTCATATTTTATTTTTAATGTTAAAAAAAATCCTCAATGTAGATAAAAATAATAGAATAAGGGTTTAATAAAATAAAATAATAATGAAAGGATTTAATAAAATGTAATAATTATTTAGGAACTCATAGAATAAAAGTTAAAAATTTAAGCGCTTAATAATGAATTATCCTTTTTTATATAATACATCCAATTATTACATGTAACATATTAAATATAGGCATGAATTTTCCTCAGCGTATGGGCTTTGCCCTGGTAAAGTGTTGCAATGGCGAAGTTGGTCTCCAATCCAAAACAAACAATAAATAGTTGGACGGCTTTCTTGAAAGTTATATTTAATATCTGCAATATTTTAATATTATATTATAGATTTCGATAAATAAAATTATAAAAAAATTAAAAAAAAAATAAATTCTATCATGAACTTTAAATTAATTATGAATTGAATTCTACTTTAAAAGTTATTTTAATTTACTTTTTTAACTTTATAAATTATATCAATTCTATCCAAATTTATTTTAAGAATCTAATTATATTTTTAAAAATTATTTTTAGATCCCTATAAAATAAATTTGACACTTGTTAAATTTTTTCTTATTTTTTTCCTATAAAAAAATAAAATGTGAAAAAATATTTTTTCACTCTTGATTTAAATTTAAAAATAATTTCTAAATATTTTTATAAATTTTAATTTTTTACTAAAAATTCTTAAATTTTTCCTCAATTTTCAACTACATTATATAGAAAATTTTTCTAATAGAGGTCAAATCAAAAAAGTATTAGATAAGAAAAACAGAGAGAAAAAATTTAAGGTACTAAAAATATTAGTCAAGGATATAAATTAAATATTTAATTTTTCTAAAAATATGAAAAAATTAAGACATTAAAAATTTATTTATAGTGATAATTAAAGGATGTTAACTTTATTTATTTTTATTTTTATTAATATTAATATATATAATAAATTGATTCACAAGTAATCATTTTTTTTTTATTATTTTTAATTGATATATAAAAAATTAAAATTTTATGTAAGAATTTTAAAATTTATTTCAAGATAGTAAAATAAAAATTTGAAAATATTTTTTAAATTTTATTTTTCTTTTCTTAACAAGAAGAATAACTGTTAAATTTATTTTATAGAAATTTAAAAATAATCTTTTTAAAATATAATTAAATTTTTCAAATAAAACTTAATAAATTTAAATAATTGTCAAATTTATTTTATAAAAATATAAAAATAATTTTGTATTGGAAGTGTGGCTCCTCAAAAAGTAGAAGACCTTAGAAGGGGTACACATTCCACTGTTATGAAATGGGTAAAATCACACGGCATTGCCCGAAGTCCGAGTCTCCCTAAATGAACGTGATGGCCAAGCATCATCGAAGCGATACCTTTTGAAGTTTTTCTTAATTAGATGTAAAATTTTGAGTGGTTTATTTATTTATTATTGAATTAAGTTGAAATGGGATGGAACTTTTTTATTTTTAAATATTTAAATTTGACTCAATTTAATAAAATATTTTTTAATTATATTAAAATAAAAAAATAAAATGATAAGTATATATATATATATAAAACAAATATTTTATGCAAATATTTACTGCTTTTAATTAAAATTATATGTTTTTTTTTTCATGAAAAGGGTACCACCAGATGTACTCAAGATAACAAATTGGATGAAGCCACCAGAGCTAATCATTTCATAGGTTCGTGATCAGCTCCACAAGAGTACGTAGTCATTTTTAAATACATATAATTTTGTCTAAATTTACAATACTATTATAATAATATATACTTATTATTTTTTTTAACCAGCAAAGGTCTATTGAGCATGTACTAGTTCCACTTCGACCGGATATGCACAGAAGATCTATAATGTATACAAGGAACATTTTCATTTCTCCCCTCAACACCCTGTTAATTGTGTGAATCCAAACAAGACACTACAGTGTGATCGTGGTGGATATTTACTCTCATATAGCACTGCGATATGATGACTGAAGAGTCACGACATCGCCCTGGATACAGAGTTACAATATATGAACTGCAGAGGACCCGCAATTATTAGAGAGGTATAATTTGAATTCATCAAAAACTAAAATTAAGTAAATTTGTTTGTTGTCTATCTCGGTGCATTCCTACTTGAGTGGGTTTTGATTGATTGGAATTTTCCTTAGATTTGAGGATTGGTCTAATATCTCTTACACAGATATTAGACTGGGCTAGTTTGGGAACAAATATTGGATTAGACTAGTTTTTGTATTAATGTGAAGTCCCAAATTTCTTGCCTTTGTGTTTGTCAAATATGTGTTAAAGCGAGTTTTATTTCTTAATCTATTTAAATATTTTTTGATAAAAAAAGAAAGAATTTATGATTTTCATGAGTTGTGAAATATAGTTTTAATTGTTATGATTTTCAATATTTGGAGAACAAAATTCATTTAAAGTTTAAATAAGTTAACACATGAGTAAGAATCTTATTTGATTAAAATTTGTTATAAATTATCTATTAAAAGTTAATTATTTTATTTAAATAATATTTATTTTATAGTTATTTTACTTATAAAAATTCATAAATAACAATATGTTTATGATTAATATTAATATGTAAATTTCAATCAATTTATGAACAGACTCTTGCATGATTATAACATTTTTTTTTTATAACTACTGTTAGATGAACAAATATTTTATGCAAATATTTACTGCTATAATTAAAATTATATGTTTTTTTTTTATAAAGGAGGTGCCACCAAATGTGCCCAAGATAACAAATTAGCTGAAGTGACCAAAGTTAATTACTTCATATGTTCGCGATCAGCTCCACATGAGTATATAGTCATTTTTAAATACATATAATTATGTGCAAATTTACAATGCTATTAGAATAACATATACGTATTATTTTTTTAACCAACAGAGGTCTGTTGGGCATGTACTACTTCCACTGTTGTATACCAACAGAGGTCTGTTGGGCATGTACTACTTCCACTGTTGTATATGAAAGATCCATAATGTAGACGAGAAACAACTCTGTTTCTCCCCTCAACACCTTGTTAATAGTGTGAATCTGAACAAGACACTATAATGTGATCGTGGGGGATATTTACTCTCGTACAACACTGCAATAGGATTGCTGAAGAGTTATTGCATCGCCCTTGATACAGAGTTCCCCTATACGGACTGTAGAGGACCCGCAATTATTAAAGAGATATAATTAGAATTCATCAAACATTAATTTTGAATTTTTAACCAATTAATAATAGAAATTTAATATATACCAAAAATTTTTAATAACAACAAAATAAATAACATTATTATTATTTTTAAAATTTTTATTTAATAATAATAATAATAATATGCTTAATTTTTATTTACAATATATTACGAGTCAAATAAATTTTTTCTTCATATGTGAAACACATGGTTGTATACTAGTGTGTATATATATATATATAGATGCAAAATTGGTCAAAGTTAAATCCATTTAACCAAATTAGTCAAAATTGGTCAAAACTGAATTCATGAGTTGTGAAATATAGTTTTAATTGTTATGATTTTCAATATTTGAAGGATAAAATTTATTTGAAATTTAAATAATTTAACACATAAATAAGAAACTTATTTGATTTAAAATTGTTATAAATTATATATTAAAAAATTAATTATTTTTATTTAAATAATATTTATTTTATTGCTATTTACTTATAAAAAATCATAAATAACAATATGTTTACGGTTAATATTGATATGTAAATTTCAATCAATTTACGAACGGATTCTTGCATGATTATAACATTTCTTTTTTTTTATAACTAGTGGTAGATGAACAAATATTTTATGCAAATATTTACCGTTGTTAATTAAATTTTTTTTTTCATAAAGGAGGTGCCACCGGATGTGCCCAAGATAACAAATTGGTTGAAGTGACTAAAGCTAATTGCTTCATATGTTCGTGATCAACTCCACATGAGTACGTAGTCATTTTTAAATGCATGTAATTTTGTGTTAATTTGCAATGCTATTAGAATAGCATATACTTATTATTTTTTTAACCAACAGAGGTCACTATGACTGGATATGCACGGAAGATTTATAATGAAGACGAGAAACAGCTCCATTTCTCCCCTTAACATCTTGTTAATTATGTGAATCCGAACAAGACACTACGGTGTGATCGTGGTGGACATTTACTTTCACATAGCACTGTGATAAGATGGGTGAAGAGTCACGTCATCGCCCTAGATACAGAGTTCCCCTAAATGAACTGCAGAGGACTCACAATTATTAAAGAGATATAATTAGAATTCATCAAGCATTAATTTTGAATTTTTAACCAATTAATAATTGAAAGTTATTATACACCAAAAAATTTTTATCACAACAAAATAAATAACACTATTATTATTTTAAAATTTTTATTTGATGATAATGATGATGATAATAATAATAATAATAATAATATGCTTAATTTTTATTTACAATATATTATGAGTCAAATAAATTTTTACTTCATGTGTGAAATACGTGGTTGTATATTAGTATATGTATATATATAGTGATGTATATATATATTTGTAGATGCAAAACTGGTCAAAGTTGAATTCATTTAACCAAATTGGTAAAAATTGGTCAAAACGGAATTTATGAGTTGTAAAATATAGTTTTAATTGTTATGATTTTCAATATTTGAAGGATAAAATTCATTTAAAATTTAAATAATTTAACACAAAAATAAAAAAAAACATATTTGATTTAAAATTGTTATATATTATCTATTAAAAAATTATTATTTTTATTTGAATAATCTTTATTTTATTGCTATTTAAGTTATAAAAATTCCTAAATAACAATATGTTTATGATTAAAGTTCACAATGTAAATCTCAATCAATTTACAAATGGATTTTTGCATGATTATAACATTTCTGTTTTTTATAAATACTGTTAGATAAACAAATATTTTATGCAAATATTTATTGTTGTTAATTAAAATTATATGTTTTTTTCATAAAGGAGGTGCCACCAGATGTGTCCAAGATAACAAATTGGCAGAAGCAACTAGAGCTAATCACTTCATATGTTCGTGATCAGCTCCACATTAGTATGTAGTCATTTTTAAATGCATATAATTCTGTGTTAATTTACAATGCTATTAGAATAACATATACTTACTATTTTATTAACCAGCATAGGTCTGTTGAGCATGTACTACTTCCATTGTGACTGGATATGCACAGAAGATCTACATACGAGGAACATCTCCATTTCTCCCCTCAGCACCTTGTAAATTGTGTGAAGCCGAACAAGATGTTATAGTGTGACCGTGTTGGATATTTACTCTCACACAACAATGCGATAGGGTAGCTGAAGAGTCACGGCATCGCCCTGTATACAGAGTTCCTCTAAATGGACCGCAGAGGACCCATAATTATTAGAAAGGTATAATTTGAATTCATCAAAAACTAAAATTAAAAATTTGTTTATTGTCTATCTTTGTGCATTCATATTTGAGTGACTTTTGATTGATTGAAATTTTTATTAAACATGAGGATTGCTCCAATCTCTTATACAGATATTAGACTGGGCTAGTTTGGGAACAAATAATGGATTGGGCTAGTTTTTGTATTTATGTGAAGTCCCAAATCTCTTGCCTTTATGTTTGTGAAATATGTGATGAAGTGAGTTTTATTTATTTATCTATTTAGATATTTTTTGATGAAAAAAGAAAGACTTTATTATTTTCATGAGTTTTGAAATATAGTTTTAATTGTTATGATTTTTAATATTTGGAGCATAAAATTCATTTAAAGTTTAAATAATTTAACACATAAATAAGAATCTAATTTGATTAAAATTTGTTATAAATTATCTCTTAAAATTTAATTATTTTATTTAAATAATATTTATTTTATTGCTATTTTACTTATAAGAATTCATAAATAACAATATGTTTATGATTAATATTAATATGTAAATTTAAATCAATTTATGAATGAACTCTTGCATGATTACAATATTTCTTTTTTATAACTATTGTTAGATGGGCAAATATTTCATACAAATATTTACTGTTGTTAATTAAAATTATACATTTTTTTCATAAAGTAGATGTGCCCTAAGATAATTAAAATTATACGTTTTTTTCATAAAGTAGGTGCCACTGGATGTGCCCAAGATAACAAATTAGCTAAAGCAACCAGAGCTAATCACTTCATATGTTTGTGATAAGCTACACATGAGTATATAGTCATTTTTAAATGCATATAATTATGTGCAAATCAACAACAGAGGTCTATTGGGCATATACTACTTTCATTGTAATTGGATATGCACAAAAGATCTATAATGCAAACGAGCAACAACTTATTTCTCCCCTCAGCAGCTTGTTAATAGTGTGAATCCAAACAAGACACTATAGTGTGATCGTGGTGGATATTTACTCTTACACAGCACTGAGATAGGACAGATGAAGAGTCACGACATTGCCCTTGTTGCAGAGTTCCCGTATTCGGACCGCAGAGGACCCACAATTATTAGAGAGGTATAATTTGAATTGATAAAAACTAAAATTAACTAAATTTGTTTGTTGTCTATCTTGGCGCATTCAAACTTGAATGGGGTTTGATTGATTGGAATTTTTATCAGACTTGAGGATTGGTCTAATCTCTTCTACATATATTAGACTGGGCTAGTTTGGGGACAAATATTAGATTGGGCTAGTTTCTATATTTATGTAAAGTCCTAAATTCTTGCCTTTGTGTTTGTGAAATATGTGAATATTTATTTATTTAGATTTTTTTGATAAAAAAAAGAAATAATATATGATTCTTAAGAGTTGTGAAATATAGTTTTAATTGTTATGATTTTCAAAATTTCATTTAAAATTTAAATAATTTAACAAATGAATAAGAATCTTGTTTGATTGAAAATTGTTATAAATTATTGAAAATGCCCTACAGGGGGTGAATAGGGCTATCTAACAAAAATTAAAACTTAAAAACAAATAAGCAAAAATGAAAGAATGTTAAGAAAGAAGAATGATGAACACAAGTATTTAAGGAGTTTGGATTCTCAACAATCCTACGTCTCCACCTAACTTATCCCGAAGTTAGGATTTTGAATCACCACAATCTATTTCCATAGATTGATTTTTACAACTTGAGTTTTAGGCTCAACTCAAACCTTACAACTTGAGTTTTCAAGTCTCACTCAAAAACTGATTCACATTTGTTTTGAAGGCTTACACTAAAACCAAATTTCCAAGTGTTTTAATGGCTAAACACTTAAACCAATTCCTTTAGAATAGAACCTCACTTCCGTTTTCTTTAACCCTAGAAAATAGAAGAATAAGAATTTCTATTCTAACACTCACCAAACTCTCACAAGAGTTTATCAAATACAATAATGAATTAAAAAGAATTTTGAGTTTTTAATTGAATACTTGAGAATGTATAAATGAAAAAATAAGTTTCTTAACCTCTAAACGATCTTCAAAGGTTGTATTTATAGTTAAGCAATTCAATTATAGCTGTTAAAAATAATAATTTTGTTTCCAACAAACTCAAACTTCATTTGGATGAAATTTGGACTTTTAGCCTGGAAAAACACTGGTCCCGGTAGTGATCACCCTAATCCCGGTTGGGATATTCAAAAATATATCCGTTATAGCCGTTATGTTTGAAGACAGCCTTGAACCTAATCATGACTGATCTGATCCCGATTGGGATCACACTTTCCCCGATTAGGACATTAGCCCGGGATATGTTCTGGATAAATTCTTCAATTTGATGCAATTTTGGTCCCGATTGGGACGTACATCGTCTCGGTCGGGATCATAACGTTTTGACATTGAAGACGATCGAATCAGCCTTAGATTTATTCATAAAAGTTCTAGGTATTTGTCTTATCTTTCCGGAACATTTTGAATAAATTCAATTGGACATCTGTAACTCAACATATTGTTAAAATACTAAGAGCTACTTATATTGAAATGAAAACCGCATATACTGAATTTAACTAAATATTTCTAGACCCAAATGAATTCATATTTTGACAAGTAAGATCAATTTGGAAATATTGTGATGTCTAATTCAAATGTTAAGAAGAAAACTTTCTTATTTAAAAATTCTAAGACTTCCAAAATCTTCCTGGAATCCTGAAGGTCGATTTAGCCCAAAAGCATGCTTAGCTTCATTTTGATTTCCATTATAGTCCTAGCTTATACACACTTAAACAAACACGTTAAATGCTCAAAATCAAGTTTTTTAAGATCAAAATCAAGATTGATTATTGCTAAGGTCAACAATTTCCCCCTTTTTGATTTTGACAAACTTATTTTGAGTTTGAAAGAATAATATAAAGTGAAGTGTGTGATAATTTGAATTAATTTTACTCCCCCTAAAATTATGCATATTATAATAATAATAATAACTATAAGGAGTAAGAATATTCAAATAAATAGAATTAAATGAGAAAAATATATTTCTTTATTTCTCCCATTTTGGCATGATATAAAAAATTATCTTCTTTAAAAAATAAAAACTTGACAAAATATTTAAGAAACATAAACATGGTAGAAGACAAATTTTACTAAGATAATGCATCACAGAATAGTACATATCACATGATCATATAGAGCTTAGTTCTAAAGGAAACAAAAGACCAAAAACTAAAACAATGAAAATTATGAAAGTTCAACTTTAAAAAAATATTTCTTCCCCTTTGTAAAAGACTAAATGAAATTATGCAAGTAAGCAAAACAAGACCTTTTGCATGGAGAAAAATATGATAACATGATAATACATACAATGCATGTAACAAATAGCAAGGAAATATATAATAATAAAAAGAATTTAATCAAACTCAAATTTTTCTCCCCCTTTGGCAAAATCAAAAAGAATTAAAGAAACATGAATTCAGAAAAATAAGATTGCATTAGATAGTAGTACAATGATATTTAAAATATTAATTGTAAACAAAACATAAACATACAACCCTTGGTTCATAAACCGAAAGAAAACAAAAAATAAACCAAACATAAACTGACATAAATTTGACTTAAATATAAACTAGCAGCTCAAATCTCAGAAATGAAAAATATACTGAAAAGAAACCA
>CATIWM010373125.1:0-13705 GCA_949671775.1 Mallotus repandus
ATATATTCATGGGAGGGGGAAGGGGGGATTTGAACCCCTCCCCTTTCAAGGTGTTTGCCCTGCGGATGAACCACTGCATCCTTAGGGCGGGCAGGCAAACTATATAAATTTTATTTATTCTTTATAATTTAAATTATATTAACTTAAATTATAAAGAAGCAACCCCTTTTTAATTCTTTGATTTTTTTTTATCCCCTGTAACTACTTCCCACTATCTCTCCCCATTGTTCTCTACATTCTCTAACTGTTAACAACGTCTTCCCGTATTAACAGTGTGATTATATTTAGTCATGTTCCCGCGTTAAAGTCATATTTCAACAAATAATAAATTATATTTAGTCATTATCAGTAAGATACCTTAAGATTTACCTTAATTAATATACATTTTATTCCCTATTGTTTAATCTCAGATATTTGATACAATTCTATACATAGTCTTTACGTAATATTTTAATTGGACTTTAGTGGTTAATCTTAGCATTTTAAATTCAGGTCATAAAATTGTTAACCTTTAATAGCACTTCAGTGTTATAAAATTTAAGGTGTAATGCACTGAAATTTCTTAAAATTATAAAAAAATTCATCAATAATAATGGTAATAATACTAATAATCAAAATAAATTGAGATCAACTATCAGTTTATGAAAAAAGAAAAAAACTCTAAAACAGAGCTAATAAAATTTAGAGCTATTATTTGCTACTAATGATTGGTTAGTAGCAACAATTAATTTATTTCATTGGTTAGACCAAATATCCTATTAATATAAGAAGTGATAAATTACTGTTAGCTACAATGATTGACATTAAAGTAGGAAAATTTGTTGTAGACCTAAAGCAAGAGGTTAACAACATAATTTAGTATCTTTATGAAAGAGAATTTGATGCTTTTAACCCCCACGAACAAGGAGATCAATTCCTGCCGACGGCCAATTTAGCATGTGCATGTCCTTGCATCCTTTGACATATATGGTCCGGTGTCTATTTCAAGCATGTCTTATGATTGTTCTTCTTTTGTCTTCAATCAACATATACACACATACACAAAAACACACATAGGTCCCACAAATAGCCAAGTGATAACAAGTATGGACATCCAATTTAGCAAAAATAGGGTTCGAACCCCCGTTTCCCTCCTTCCTTTATGGTCTAGTAACTTAGATGATAAACATTTTAAGATAAGGTTATGGATCGATCACCCCTCACTCATTGATCTCCCAGTTGTTCTAAAACACACACACACATATATTGTTCAATGTACAAAAAGAAAAAGAAGGAAGGGAAAGAATGAAACTCGAATCTAAATTTTTAAGTGTCATTGGGAGTCAATCGACCATCAGATCAGGGGCAACATACAATTTCATATTATTGTTTCAATTTTTTTTAATGATTTTATCCTAATTTTATTTTTGGGTTATTACTTTCATTATTAATTTGAAATGTTTAATAATGGCTATATACAATATATATTGATTGAACTATTTTTATCTCTTCATACCATTATAATCAATTATAATGTGCTAAAAAATAATATATTAATTTAAAAGGTTAATTCAATTTTTATGTCAAAAAAAATTATAGTGAAAAATTACGTGTTTAAATTTTAATTAAATTAAATTATTTTAAATTACTATCAATTATAGACAATTCTATAATTAATACGACATGAGAACATCTCGTAATGGAAAAGAAAACTATAAAAGAACAAAATCATGGAGGTGGGAAAGTGATGATTGCCATTGGCTTGTTTCTTAAAAGTGCAGTGAGTTCTGTCCAAGTAGAAAACAAATAAAACAAAGAGGTTAAGGCATGCTTGCAATAAGAGAGATTAAACCAAAATGACAGCAACCAGCCGCAAAGGTTGACAAGGCAAGAGACCATAGCCGAAAGCATTAATTCAATTTAGAGCTTTGAAGTGCAAAATGACCCTTTTTTTTTTAAAGAAAAAATTAAGATGTCCATTATATCATAATAGCAGGACACTTTGCTATCATCAATCACACTAGCTCAAGGGGAGGTGAACTTGGTCTTGAATTTTTTGAAAAATGTCACATCTCATAACATTTTTTTGGCCAGTTCACATCTCATAACATATATATATGTATATAAAAACTTCATTTGATGCTAACTTTTATGAACATGTGAGGAACCTTCTATGCTTTTTGTCCCACTTCTTTCCCAAAACTCTCCTTTTTTGGGGGTTTTGTTTACTTTATTATTTTTTTTTTTTCAACTTGAGATCAACTTGGTTTTTTTGAAGTGACTTTCTCTTGATCTCTTCTTCCTTAATTTTCACATATTTGGATATATTCTTTGAATTAGTGGAGGACAAAGGACAAAGTTAGGGTAACATGCATTTTCAACTATATATTATATGCCAGATGTCCCATTAGTTAATTTTTTTTTAACTAATGGTTGAATTAAAAGAAAAATCGAATTAAAATTAAACATTAACTTATTATTTTAAGTTAAATTTTATATTATATTTACTTATTTTTAATTAAAATATTCATATTTTACTCAAAATTAATTTTTAAAATTCAATTTATTAATTTATGTATAAACTATTAAATATTTTTATTGAATCGGTTAAATAAATTAAAATGCAAACTGGTATTATAACCATTAATTTTAACGTCTAATTTGATTTTAAAAATATTCATTATATAGGTAAATATAAATATGTAATACCTCCTTAATAAGTCTATTATTATTATTATGAAGTGTAGCCTTTCTGATATTTACATTATGTTTGATTTAATTTTATTAAAAAATTTATTTTATTTTTAAAAAAATTCTTAATAGAATTTATTTTCAAATAAATTTTTATTAATAAAGTGTGTTTGGTTCAAATGAATAGTTTGTGAAATTCATTTCAAATAAATTTCATATTTTGTTATAATGTGTTTGGTATAAATTTATAATTTAAATTAATTTTTAATTTTGGTCAAAAAATAACCTTTCAAATAGAAAGATATTTTTAAAAATAAAAATAATGCGGAGGTATTTTAGTCATTTATAAATATAGACTTAAAAGTTGTGAAATTCATTTGGAAATTCCAACTATTTTATTAGAATTTGATTTAGTTATAATCAATTCCACAAATTTAAAAATTTGAAATTGCAAATGAATTTTACAACATGTTCATTTAAATCAAACACATTATTTGGAAGTACAAATAAATTCCATAAAATTTTATAAAATTCATTTATACCAAACATATTCTCATCTTTTATTTGGTTCAATTCTATCCAGGAATTCATTTTATTCCCAAATGAATCAAATTCATTTAAACTAAACATATTTCATTAATAAGAATTGATTTTGTTTTAAATAATTCTACAAAATTTAAAAGTTGAAATTTAAAATAAATTTTACAAAGTTTTCACTTGAATTTGCATATAAATTTTACAAAATTTTATGAAATTCATTTGAACCAAACAAACCTAAAAGTTGGTGACTGATATTTACTCCTTCAATGGTGGATTTCTTAGTGTGGTGTGGGTTTTCATACTTACATGGAATAAAATATTTCTATAATTATATATTATATACAAATATAATTATAAAATTTCAACTTAAACCAATTAAAAATAAAAAAATCATACTATAATAGTTAATAAAATATAATTATAATTTATATAAAAATAACCTACATATAATAATATTATATCATCCAAAAATAAAAAGAAAGAAAATTTCAACTAGCTTTCGTCAATTGATGATAAATTCAAGTTGAAAATATTCATGAGATCATAGTAGAATATGGAATGGGATAACCACCATCTTATATTGAAAATTCAATTACATCTCAAACCAAGCACGCCGTTAATTATTAACCTCATTTTTTCTTTGAACTCAATTCATTAAATTCACTGAATATATATATAAGGTATATTTAAATATAGAATAAATACACGAAGAATTCTATTTCCTCCTTTTTTTTCTCAATTTAATGTAAAACTTTTCCCCAAAAATGGATGGAATTACAAAATTACTTGAACTATACAATTCTTTTTTAATTAAATTTTGGATTGTTGTATGCTATTTAAACTAGCGATAATTCTTCATTTCCCTTTCCGTATAAAATTACCTTAAAATAAAAAATACTTTGGCTAACTGTTAATAAACTCTAAAATGAAAAAAAAAAAGCATTGAATTGAGAAAGACACTAATCTATTTTGCACTAAAATAAAATGTAATATACAAGATGAAAATTTTTGGCTACATAAGTTTATATCTAATTATTAAATATGTGACATTCTTGTTCTGTATATTTTAAAATTGGATTCTAAAAATACAACGTATACATCATATGTCACAAATTTAACAATCAAATATAATACATCTCGAGTAAATAAGAACTTTTCATAGAAAATGCATGCTCTTTTTCAGACGAGCGAATGCAAGAAGTCTCATAAAATAATGAACTTCTTCAAAAGGTTGCAACCTGGAGGTGCATTACTTATTACATTCTGTGCCCCAACTTGAGAATATTTATTTGCTTGAAGTATTACTATGATCAAACTGCTCATGATCATGAAAATCATGATAATTAGTAGTATTAGAAGAAAACCCTGCAGTCATCTGGGGCAAAAACCTTGAGAATTCTTCATCTACAGCTGGCTGTAATTGTTGGGACAGTACTCTAGATGAGTAAGCTGACGAAGGAGATGGCATTGATAGAGAACGCGAAAGAAATGGTTCCTGATTATTGCTAAGAGCACCACCAGAGGCAACATATTGTAGATAGCTGTTATCATTGTTGCAAAGAAGCTGCGCATACTGGAAAAGGTCTGGGAATTCATTGCGTGTCAATGCAGGTGGAGGAAGGATTGGAAGAGGAGGTAATGGAGGCAGTTGTGGAGCAACAACATTGCTATTGTAATTACTGCCGTGGACAAGAAATGGGGTTTGATTAGTTGCCAAGAAGCTTGAGTGATGAGTAGATTCTGTTACTCCTTGAACGCGTTCGGGGAAGTTGAGCTTAGCTTTAGTGCCTTTGAATTTAAGAGCTGCTGCATCATAAGCAGCTGCTGCAGCTTCTGCTGTGTCAAATGTTCCAAGCCAGACACGAGCAGCCTTCTTCGGGTCACGGATTTCGGCCGCCCATTTTCCCCATGGTCTTTGTCTTACCCCTCTATAGTGTTTTCGTCTCATGTTCCCTACTTCATTTCAAATCAAACATAAGACATATACATACATACATATATATATAAGCGCTCCCCAAAATATGTAAAAGAAAATTAATTTTCTTATAAGATCGAAAAACAATAATGGCTTTGAGTAAGTAGTACTAGAATCATCTCCAGAACTGTGAAGTCGTGATCGGTTGAAATCCCACTCAGAGCCAGAAATGTAGAAAAAGTGGTCTCGTCAGTCAACCATCAAAAGTGGAAATGGAGATGAATTTGCACTTAAAGCATTAATGTTCAGATATAAGCCTAGTAAAATGCATATATGCAATAATATTCCACTGCACTCATGGCTAAAAATGGTTCCTAAACAAGTGCTAATAACATGATAAAAACATTAGCTGTATTTGGAGAAAGTGAGTGAGATATCACTTGTATAACCTAATAAAGGAAACTAATTAATTAGACCACTGATCACCTTTCTGATCCTGAAGGAAAGTGCACAGCTCTCATGTCACGTTTTAGTCGGGAATTAATTATGTTGAAATCATAGATTATCATAATAATGAAGTTACCTTGATCATTTGTGGGTTGAGAGCTAGTGTAATGCTGTATCCTACTGGCTGCAGACGGATCAGGATCTCCTTGCACATGTTCCTGCAGCCTGTTGCTGCTGGCCATGGAATGATTAAGAACTGATAGCCCTTGATCAGACGGTTGCAGTTGATGGGTATATGATATAAGACCTTCCTTTCCATCCTCTGATGATACATCAGAAGGAAGTGGCCTCTTGCCATGCCGTCGATCCACCTTGTCTAGCTTCGTTTTGCTGCTTTCTATCGAAGGGTTTGTCTACTTTTTTTTTTAATCCCCTAGTATTGCATGAGATCTTTGATTGATGAAGTGAATTTATTTAAGCTTATATCTATAAGCTAGCTAAAAAAAAAGGCATATATGCAGATCTGGTTGATCTGGGTGATGATGATAAAGATGAATAAAGCCAAGAAAGATATGAAAAAGAAGGGATATGGTGATCTTATAAGAGAAAAAGAAATTGAATAACAAGAAGATTAAAATAAAAAGAGAAGAAGAAGAAAAAAAAAAAGAAAAGAAAATCAAGGGATTGCTTGTAGGGTTGTGATTGCTTCAAGTTAAAGTCAAGTGTGTTATAAATATGTGTTGATTGATCAGTGAGGTTGATCAATAGTCATCAACAACAAAGCTCTATGCTTAGATGTGCAAAGGAGAGTTAACTCTCTAGCAACACTTTTTGTAAAAAATATATATATATTATTAGTGAATAAAAGTTTGATTTCATTTTTTTATAGAAGGACATTCTTTACGTAAACTCTTTATTTAATTTATTTTTGACTAAATAAAAAATAAATAATTGATTCCAAATAATAATTTTAAAATTCTATTTATATTCTTTCAAATAAATTTATATTAATATTTAATATTAAGCAACTGTTTAGTTGCTTAGAAAGAACAATAATCTAATACATGAAATATTAGAATAATTCAAGTGTAAATTTTTTGTCTAAATCATTTATTTTTAGAGTTGTTGAATGATTATAAAAGTAGAAAAGTCCTCCCAACAACTAATTTCATATAATTATATACACCATAATTCGAATCCAACATCATTTAAACGAGAATGACTCACTATTAATTGATCCAAGAGTTATCAGTGTTAAGTATAAAATCTCTACACAAAGAGAAGTGAATCAGTAAAATATGTTAACATAGAATTCAAATAAAATTAAGCATATATAAGAAAATAAAAGCTTCATAAATATATGTAAGAAATATGATAGAATAAGCATTATAAACAATTTTTGATTAATCATATGAAAAAATAGTTGATATTAAAAAAAGATAGATAATATAAATTGTTACTTTAATGTGAACAAATATTCAAATTTTAAAGTATGAAACTATACTTTATTCTTAAATCATTTTCTCATGTGAACCATAAGGCATAAAATTAAGATAAAGAAAAATTCATTAAAAAAAAGAAAAGAGATAATATTAAAAGAAAAATCACAGAAATATACCAAAATATTTCCCGTGTATATACTAAAATGAAGACAATTTACTTACTCAAAATAGTCTCCAGCAACCTCTAATCCAAAATTAGAAACCACAAAATGAAATAATAAATTAAATAAAAAAATTATAGAGAAATAAATATTAAAAATATCTATTGCTTTAGATAAAAGTGCAAACACTAATGCAAAAATATTTATAAAGACAAATCATTTTGATAATGTATTATGAATTATTAATACATGGTTAACAGTTGCCAATTAATGCATGAAATTACGTAGACATGCTCTTCAAGACCAATTAAAACAAACTATAATAAATACAACAATTAAAATATTTTTTGTTAGAAAAATAAATATAATATTAAATATATAAATGCACTAGAGAATAAAGATATAGGTTAAGTGAGTTGTATAGGTAGATTTTGATAACCAAAAGTTTGTATTTATATATAATGAAAGTACATAATATATAATTTTCTATAAAAAAAATACATAATATATAGAATACGATTCTTATTTAAAATTTTGACATTTCTTAACAAAATTTAATGTGATTGCATATATTATAATTTAAACAGATTGAAATATTACTTGAACGAGAATAGCTTTTTATAGATGATACCAACAATACGATTATTTCTACTTATTCTATTTTAGTCCAATTATATATTAATTATTTAAGTCAAAAATTAATTTAGTCAAAGACTCAAATTAAATGTAAAATATCACCAAAATGAACTAAAAATATATATATATATATATGTATAGTTTTTTAATGAATTTTCAAATTTATCAAGCAAGCACCATTAATATTCATGTGCTAATCATATGGATCAATATGAAAATCGAATAAAAAGTTGACTAATTTATTGTATATTCAAAATGTGCTAATACAGTCCATAACAAAGAAAAGAGTTATTTTACAGTCCATAGAAAAGAAAAGAGTTATTTTACAGTATAAACATTTGTATTTACCACTAATCTCAGACATTCCTATATCAAATCTCAAACTTAAATGTTGTGCAATTACCATGGAATATATTCCCTGTGTATGGCTTACCACTAATGTCCTTACGGTACGTGGATAGAACTAAAAACACCCTTATATTTTCAATTCCATCAATAATAGCATCAATTCTATTAAAAAAGTTAACAATTTAACCGTTAAAAGCTGTAAATGATAAAACTACTCTTTTGTTAATTTTATCACCTTTGTCCATTCACTTTAGTTTGTCTTAATTTGTTAAAGATTTTATATAAATTGAATTAAAGATTAATTTGAAGCTAATCATCATCTATTATTTTTAAAATGTTATTTGAATATCTACTTACAATTTAAATTTTTTAATTAGTTTTAGTTAATTAATGATTAAAAGTTAAAATAAATTCTAAAATAACTTATTTGCATAGCCACCGCATCACTGCCACTCTCACAATCCATATCCATCTTTGACAGAAACAACATCTTCCAAAAAATTTCAAATTGAAAAAAGAAAAACCGTAAGTGGAAGAAAGAATTAATTATAGACTTTTATTATGATACATATGTATGTGTCTATATAAATAAAATAAAAATTATTAAATTAGTTTTTATTTAATTATAATTATATTGATTAATTTTTATATATTTTATCTGTAATATATATTAATAGTTATAATTAAATAATAATTATTGTAACGATTTTTAATTTATATGTATATATATAAATATACACACACGTGTGTGCGCGCTGAAGAAGAACTCAACCGGAAAATAGAGTGGTGCGAGTAAACAAAAACAACTGGGCTCCAGTTGGGTGGCAGTATTGTAACAAAGTAAGGATAATTTTATTATTTTTTAAAGCTCTGAATGGACCAAATGCTATTGTTTTATTAATGGTAGGGTGTTATTGCTGACTAAACTAAAATAAATGAATGTTTGAATTATCTTTATAAAATTTAAGTGTAAGATAGCAAGTTATTAACTATGGCCTGATTGTGGAAGTTATGCCCATAGACTCATAAAGAAAATGTAAATTAAGCAAGGTAAAACACATGCCCACACAATATCCATTTTTAGTTAAAATTACAGTTTATTATTCTTTCAAGAACAAAGTTCATTATTATTATTATTCAAATAAATTTGATTTTATACATTTAATAATAGAAATTATAAAGAACTTAATTTTGCAAAATTACAAAAAAAAAAAAATAGAAAATAATCCATACTATCCGTTCATTTATTTCATAATATTTCACACACACATGAGTGCCCATAATCTTTATTCATGGCATTAATACATTAATTTTTCATCAAAAAATATTTTGATGCAAGAGATTTGAGCATTGATTTAGTTTTGAATCAAATATCTTGTTTAAAAACTGTACAAATTTGTATCTAAAAAAAAATTTAAATAAATTTAAAAGTTCATTTAAAAAAGATTTAAAATGATATATATAACTATATGTTATTTAAAATTCTCATATTTAAATCAAATAGTTTCATCCAAACACATTATAATTTTATTTGATATGTTCACTTATTATAATTCATTTGCCATTAAATAGATACTCACAAGGTTTTTATCTAATTCGAGTGGATTATATTTAATAATTGAATTTAATACATAATTTATATGTTATAATTTTATTAATTAAGTACAAAATTAAAATTATTGATAATTAAAATCTCGTGATACTAATAATTATATGTATATAAAAGATAAAGAATGAAGAATTGACATGAAATTAAGTGCATGCTCCTATCTATTTATTGAAGATATGAATGAATATATGGGGCAGCCGAAATTGGTGACCTGAAAACGAATATATATCTTTTTATCATTTATCCTGGGGTTAGCTAGAATAGAAGGTTTGACACGGCACAACTACCCGCACCTAAACTTCCTATGGTAAACCAAAGTTATACATATATAAATCAAATTGATTTAAAACTTAAAGTTTAATTGCATTTGCAAGAAATATATCCAAAATCTGAATAAGAATCAATATATATATATATATATAAATAAAAAATAAAATGGCATATAAGTCAAAATAATTAATTTAAATTAAGCTAGCCAATCATGTAAGACAAATTTGAATAAAATGAGCAAAAATTAAACTGGATAAAAATTAAAATAAAATACCACTAAAATCGACTCGATTAGTAATTTTTTCTTAAATAAAAATGTTTGTCAAATTAAATAAATAAAAATTGTTACCTCTTGTTTGGTGTAGTGACATGTTGCTTTAGTAACATAATCTCGATGACTAAAAGTTTGAATTTTACCCTTCTCTTTTCAATACCACCAAGACTTATATACAAACTATTTCTATTAAGGCAATAAAATTAAAAATAAATAAATAAATAATCAATATATAGCTATATGCAAAAATAATTTAGATAATGCACGTTGTTTTCACCTTTTGTTATTAAAGTTGGGATCCAGGGGTTCCACATTCACCATTTTTTTAATTTTGGTTAAATTAAAAATTGACCAAACTCAGTTCAATTTAGCTTTGAAATTCTTAAAATCTGACAGTTATTTTTCATTTTCAGATATTTCCCTTTTTTCTAATTTTTAATTTTCTGATATAAAAAATAAAGAAAATAATATTTTGATTATTATCGTTATTGTTGGAATTCAATGTGTGGTTGAATAAGTGGAATATTAATCAACTATAGAATTATAAAAAATTTTATTACCCAAATATTAATTTTATTTTTCATTTTTAAAATAATTTTCTAAAAACATCATTAATTCAACAATAGAATGGATAGAATGTTGAGCATAACATATCAAACCCTATTATGGTAGTCAACATATGTTTTATTGGACAGTTTTTTATTACTAAAAATATATTTTGTATGAGAAAAATAAATTAAAAAAAACTTTTTTATATCCTTTTTTTTCTCAAACAAATAAAAACTAAGGCAAATAAAATTAAATATATGTAATTTTTTTTTTTGGGTTCTTTGACAAATTCATATTAATTACTACCATGTTCTGAGACACCTCATGCACATTGTGAAATATGGTAGGTATAGTTTACAATTATATATGCAAGAATCCTTGTGGTAGGAGCTAGCTAGCATCAACTCACCTTGGATTATTTGTTGACTGCGATGAATATACTGATAGATCATCAATACAAACACCAGCTGGGTGGTCGACCTGAATTGGCCGGTGGAGTTGTCAGACAAGTTGATAACATCACCACCACCATGCTCATCATCTTCCCATCTTCGTCTCCCGATCATTCAATAATGCCTTTTTTAGATCATCATCATGTTACCATGATCTTGACAGTTGACACCTAATGAATTTACTCATCAACTTAATGATCAGTACTGATATCTATGTAGCGATGATGATTTTTTTTTTTAAAAAAAAATCATAAAGATGAACAAAGGAATTGCAGATAAAAAGGAACAATAAGGGAATATGGTGATTTTATAGGGGGAAAAAAGATAAAAGTGAAGAAGTCAGTTGTAGGGATTTCATTGCTGCACGTTAAAGTCATGCTTCTGTCACTAAGAACTCCAAATCCAAATAAATAAAATATGTTAATAAAATAAGAAAAAAAAAATATATATATATACATTGATATGCAAGTTCATCAAAAATGTTAATTGTAGTGACATTTATACCGCGATCTTCAAACCTAAAATTTGAAAATACAACAAATTTTACTCCAGATTGCAGCTGAAACACTAAAATTATTCCAATCTAGTTCTTTATTTTCAACTCTAAAAAAAATATATTCATACCCATTACTAATATTATATTATTTATATAGTTTACATATTACACTCATATTTTATTCAATACTTACCATATGCACTCATATATTTATTTATAATAAAATTTAACATATAAATATATTTTAAAAATAACATGCATATGTTACTATACATTTATAAAATACATCACATATTTTTAAAATTAAATAGTATAATATATGAAGAGAACTAAAAGAAATTAAAATAAATTTACTAAATAAACATAAAATTACATTTTAAAATTAAAATAGTCTTTTACAATCGCTAATTAAATTCAAAAATATATAATCATATTATTAATAATTTAATCATTTGAATTAGAATTTTTTTTTTTACAAATGTTCAAGTAATATATTGCAAAATGTAATATGAATATCTTTATTCTTAATTTGTTGTGACGAGTAAGAAATTGTTTAAATCGAATGTAATAATCTGAATTTTTGTAATTATTATTATTATTAATAAAAGAGGACAAAAGTAGAAAAAGACAAAAGAGTGAACAATGGTCGGTGTCTTTAAATATGGTAGTCAGGCTGCAGATGTAAAAAGGAGATTCTGGGTGGTAAATTTCTTTTTAGTACCTGAGCTTTTTCTTCTTTTCTATTAACCACCCAAACAACATTCGATCACCACAAAATTTAACCGTATGTACTTATTGACATTCTCTACGTGCTGATGGTCTCGGTTTGAGCATAAATGGTGTGAAAAAATTTAGTTTCGCCCCTGAAGTTTTGGCCATTTTTGCTGTTGTCGGATCGCCGTCATCACTGTCGTTCAGCTCCAACCATCACAGGCAATCTATAGAAATAAAAATGTCGGGGGATAACTTGAAAAAAAAATAAAAGTGTTGGGGGGTAAAATATAAGTTAAGCCTATGAAATAAAATAAAATAAAATAATATGTAACATAAAATTATGTATTTTTAAAATTGATGCTGTTATTTTTTCTATGTCGATATTGTTCATCGTCTTACCCTATTTTATTTTTTATTTTTTGGATTTGTGTGGTTTTTTATTAATTTTTAACTCACCCAAATCCTTTGTTTCTTTGTAAAATTTTGTTGATAAATAATCATTTTCGAGCTTAAAGTTCAATATGTGTAGGTCCATCCCATTTTATAATTGTATTTTTTTGATTTTCTTATTTTTTGTTGTGGAGTTATTGGTACTTTTCATATATTTAAATCTATTTGTATACTTGAGCAATATGGAAAATCTCGCTAAATCATCCTTGTAGGAAAGCAAGGGGCAACAAACAAAGATGAAGGATTGAATGATGAAGGTCATACAATTTACTGTTTCAATATTTCATCCACCATCGCTTCTTACAGTAAGACAAGGAAGCTAGTTCCTTTCGGTGGTCTTCTAGAAGGTACAAATTTACCTTTTAAAGTGATTTGAAAGAATTACCCATCAGATCTTCCACTTTCACGACCTTTTTAAGCTCGTTGATGGATTGAAGAGTTCAAAGAAACTCATTTTTTAGCTTTTTTTTTCGTTTTCTCAACTTTGGCAGCAAAAATACTATTGTAGCAAAATTAAGATTTTTGTTTTAAAAAAATCACTATGTGTCACACCTCGTCTCAAGTAGCCCGAGATGGACGTTTAAAACCAACCATTCAAAATAGCGTTTAATTCAATCAAATTATGTTATAAACATTACTAATAAAATTGAAAATAATATCTTGGAAATATTTGGTCTCATTTAAGAAATAAAAACTTTGTAATTGATACGTTTATTAATAACCGCTATAGTA
>CATIWM010373243.1:0-10334 GCA_949671775.1 Mallotus repandus
TATTTATCTTTCCTTTTTTCTTTCTTTTTTTTTTCTCTTCCCCTTTTTGCATTTAGACCTCTTCCAAGGTCTAACATGACAATCGCAAGCTACCCTTTCATCTTGGTTCCCTACAACTATTCCTTTGGTGGATTTTCTATCTTTCATGAGGTCTCTAAGCATTAGGATGCTTAGAAGTGAGATTCCTTGCTCAGATTTACTGATCAAATTCGGGAAGTTTTAAAAATCTCGTCAAAGTGATACGGTCGCTATCGAGGTTAACTAGTTCACCCCTATCACGTGCCCTTTCTCTAGTGCAAGTATAGCTCCAAGAGCACTAAAAATGATGTTTAGAATGCAAGTGTATGTATGAATGCATGAATGTATGATTTTATATGGAAAAAGAATAAGAGAAAGGGTCATAATGGACTTCCCTGAGTTTTTAGTTTTTTCAGGGGTGTTTCTAACTTTTGTTGCGAGTTCTTAGTCTTCATGTGCATCTTGGGTTAATGTTCGAGCCTCTAGAGTGTCCCTGGAACCTTCCTAGAGCTTCAAGGAGTTAGAGTGTACATTTGAAGAGTTTTGACAGGCTTCCATGGGGTCTGTGGAGCTGTCCCACTCATGTGGGCTGATGACCCTCGCTTGTGGGTCAAATGACCCACGCTCATTGGTCAGGAAACATGCACGTAGGTTGGCTCCTGACCCATGGAGCTAGGGCCTATAAAAGGCTCAAATTTTTTCTTCTTTTTCATTTTTTAACTTTCTTCTCTCTCTCCTCTCTTAGGGTTCCCTAGACTTTAGGCTTTCTTCACTTCAAATTCATACCCATGCAAGGAGGCAAAGGCGGCAAGGATATTTTTGGGGGATGCCAACCCCAACCTCACCTTTGACTTGAAGGATCTTGGTCTAGAGGGTCCGAGAGGTCAGTGGACCAGCCTGCGGGTGGTGCTATATGTTAGTAGCCAGTGCCTACTCATTACACGTGGCACGGAGTGAGGAGGGGTTATAAGGTCCCTCTTGTCTCCAACTTAAAGGAGCACGTCTGAGTGCTTCACCAACAGCAGGTTAGTACCTCGGACCCTTTTTTTTATTCTTGCTAGGATTAACTCCCTTGTGTGCTTGGAGATGTCTTTTGCTAGGATTTTGCTTCCCTTAGATTGCATGCTAGGATTTGTTTGCCATGTTTCCCGTCCTAACTGTTTGACTTTGTTTACATGCAAATAACAAGTAAATAATAGTTAGTATTGATTTGAGTAAGAAAAATTTATGAGTCAGAATTTGTATTTTGCTAACTTCCCTTTTAGAACCTGATGACCCATTTAGTCCTGCCTGGTAGCTTCACTGTAGCTAAAAAGCTCTATTGAAAGCTACCTGTAGGGGGTTCGAGACCGAGTGTGCGATCTCAGCTTTTGATGGTATTCTAGATAGTCTGGTGTTAGGATCAAAGACGCTGAGGCATCAGGCAGCGATAATTGCTCTTGAGAGGTGGTCAAACTGTACACACACCTTCCACTTCCAGTTCAGAGAGATGACGGTCATGCCCCTCAATTTTACTGCTATCACAGGATTCACTTTTGCTAGCCAGTGGATCCCTTTTGACGTCTCAGACCTGTGGGACTGTGCCGCTACTTGCTAGGCTGCCCACCTTAGTTTAAAGTTGACTAGGGTGGTTTAATCTCCTACTATCGGCATTGGTGGGCATGCAATAGTGCTACTGGAGACAGTTCCCTTGGCATCTAATTACGTGCTCAGTGCTTTATCTTCTACCTGATGAGCATGATAGTGTTCCCTAATGCGAACAACACCGGTGGCTCTTGGTTGCTACCACTCCTGCAGGACCTCGATCCTTTGCGAGGTTATGATTGGGGTTCTACAGCTTATGGTTATCTCCTCCATGGCCTAGACGATGCATGCAAAGATAATTCTCAGATCTGTGGTGTGCCATTAGTGGTTGATGTGAGTTACTTTAGATGTTTTACTGTTCTCTTTTCTTTTGTTTTAAGTGTGTTGTTCTTGATGTATTTTTTTGCTTTAAAGATTTGGACCTTCGAGTTCTGTGTGCTGGCTCCTCCTATCATCACCAAGATGCGTGAGGGGTTCCCTCGCTTCCCTATTTGGACTGCTCAGCCTTGGAGGGGCTCCATGAAGTCTTTAGAGGCTACTCGTGTTGATCTCATGGAGCTGATGTTTGACCAGGTTGGTAGTTCTTCTTTCTTTTCTTTTGTTATTCTAGAGCTTCTGTATTCTATTTTTGACAATTATTTTTTATTACAAATACATCTCCGATGGTGGTGGGAAGGCTATCCCATGAATTTCTCGATGGCCATGCAGGGTGCTAGGGAGATTGCCGGTAGGCGGATATTCCTTATGACACTTGTCGATCGTGCCTGATACATTGGTGAGTGGATGACGAACTGGTTCCTGGGACCCACTAGTCACTGTGTCCTACGTCCTCCTCCTCTTGACATGTTTGAGGGAAAGGACATGGTGGGCCCACTCTAGAAAAGGCACTGGTTGGGACTGATCATCAGCTATTCTTGAAGCCAAAAGATGTCTCAAACCTGAAGAGACTCATTCCTCGCCTGATTGACGGTGTCGCAAGGAACTTTATGATTGTCCCGCCTACTCTGCCTGCGAGTGCTTCTTCTTCTTCTGCTCAATAGGTGTGCCTTGTTTCACTGTGTTGTGTCTGCTTTACCCATTTCTTCATTTTGACCTTCTTTTATGCGTTTTTTGTAGCCTCGTTTGAAGAGGTCTTGTGCTAAGAGCGCTCCTGATACTTCAGGTTGTATTGGAGCTAGTTAATGCCCCCACCAAGACTGTTCGGATGATTTTTGCACTGCCACTACTCCCTGTAGTTTGGGCGCATAACCTTCATGGCGAGGTGGTAGTCCAGGTGGTCCCTGCATTTACTAAGCTTGTTGGTTACATCCCGGAGGATGCTACTCATGTGAGTACCCGTCTACCTTTACTGCTTTGATATTTTGGATTTGCTATTTGTTGACTACTCTGTTTACAGGTTCCCTGAGATATGGCCGCGTACTGGTATTAGTGCTTTCAAGCCTAATAAGTCACTACATCCACTACTTCATTATAAGTCACTACATCCACTACTTCATTGAGGCATATGTAAGTCTTCTACACTTTGGCTTATTTCCTGTTCCAATTGTGGAATGATATGTATGTGTATGTTATGAATTCATGTGTGCTAATGCATGTATATTATGATGATGTAGCTTGAGCATATGAGGCTGATGTGGGAATGGGACTAGACCATCCATCATCTGGAGTCGGCACACCAGCAGGAGGGTGCTTACTACCATAGTGAGATCCAGAGGCTGTAAGCTGAGTTAGAGGGGCTGAGGGTTCATGATGCTGGACCCAGTAGGAGAGGATCTCTAGATATCGATGACAACGATGATGATGATGATGACGATGATGACGAGGGTGATGATGGGGATGGAGCTAAGTTCTAATTTCCCCTCTTTTATTTCTCTAACTTGTATTGAAATAAAATTTTGGATATTTTTAAGATGTACTTTGCTAATAGACTTTATTGAGGCTTTTGATGCTTGCTGATTTTTAGTGTGCTTTCCTCTGTCTATTACAAATGAGAAGGGAGTTACCCCTATGGATGTTCTCACTATAGTATGGTATCCTTAAAGAGCAAATGGCAACTAGTTATCCCAGTCATAGTGAGTTTCAATCATCTTTAAGAGGATTTTCTTGATGTTTTTGTTTGCTGCTTCCACTGCCCCGTTAGCTTGTGGCCTATAAGTTGATGACTTATAGTGCTTTACCTTATACCTCTCAAGCACTACTCATACTTTTTAAAATTGTACCCTATTGTCTAAGATTAGATGGTGAGGAATTTTGTATCTATAGAATAGGTTCCTTTCCAAGAACTTGGCTACCTATTTTTCCCCCAGTTAGCTATAAGATTCAGTTTCCACCCACTTTGTGAAGTAGTTAATTGTAACCAAGATGTATCTACGTCCGTTAGATGCTATAGGATGAATCTCTCCTATGATGTTGAGTCCCCAAACTGAAAATGGCTAAGGAGAGGACATGGTGTGTAATTCTAAATGAGGCAAGTGACTAACGTCTCCATGAATCTTACACTTGTGACATCTCTTAGTGAATTTGACACAATCATTAACCATAGTCATCCAGAAGAACCCTTGTCTCATTATCTTTCTAGTTAGCATTGTTCCAGTCATATGCGGACCATAAACTCCTTCATGAATATCTGTCATCACTTTCCTTACTTCGTTCTCATCCAAATAATGCAATTGCATCTTGTCTGAAGTTCTCTTGTACATGACACCTTGATGGAAGGTGAATTTTACCGATAGCTTTTTGATGACTATCTTATCTTTCTCGCTTGCATCTACTGGGTATTCATACTTGTCTAGATACTGCTGGATGTCATAAAACCAAGGCTTTTGATCCACTCTTACTTCCATTACCCTGACACTCTCATAACACGGCTGATTTGACTTTAGTAACACCAAAGGCTTTATAGGCATGGTTGGCCTATCCCAAACTGATGCTAATGTTGCTAAAGCGTCTGCTATCTAATTGTGGTTTCTTAGTAAGTGAATGAGCCTATATGTCCAAAATGATTGTCCCAACTGTTGTAAATGCTCTAGATAAAGCTTCAAGTGTGGCTCTTTTAGATCCCATTTGTCAGTAACTTGATTGATTACCATCATTGAGTCACCCAGTATTTCCACTTCTATGACTTTTAGAGCCATTAGTGCTTCCATTCCCATCACACATACTTCATATTCTGCTTCATTATTTGTAACTTGAAATGCTAGCCTCTTTGCTATAGGAATTACTTCATTCTCTAGGGTCAATAGAATTATTCCTATTCCTACTCTAAACTGATTTACTGCACCATCGAAGTACATGCACCATCCTTGGATTTCAATTGTTATGGTAAGGTTATCTAGGAATTCGAGTTCTATCTCTTAATTATTCGAAGTAGGGTTTAATGCTAGAAACTCGACTACTGCTCTTCCTTTAACTCTCTTCTTAGTTAGGTACTTAACATCAAATTTTATTAGTAACACCAGCCACTTGGCTAGTTTACCAGCTAGAGAAGGTGCTTCAAATAGATGTCTTATTGGATTGCACTTCAAATTGCTTGGATCTCATAAGACTGAAAGTAGTGCCTCAATTTCCTCATGGGCCAAACTATTGCCACACAAATCTGCTAAACTTTACTGTACTTTTTCTCGTAAGGCAACATCTTCTTGCTTGGGTAGTAAACAGCATGTTCAGCTCGTACTTCTCCTTCTTGAGCTAGCATGGCTCCTATTGTGCTCCCTTTAATCTCTAGATACAGGATTAAGGACTTTCCCATTTTTGAGGGTCTCAGAATTATTGGATTCATGAGAAAGTCCTTAATTCTATCAAAGGCAATCTAGCACTGTTCATTCTAAACCACATGCTAATCTGTTCTAAGCAACTTGAATATCGGTTCACATACTTTTGTTAATCTGGCTAAGAATCTGCTCATGAGCTGTAGCTTTCCCAGGATTCCTCGGATTTCTTTTTTCATCTTCGGCATTGACATTTCTCAGATTGCTTTCACATTGTCTAGATCAACTTCAATTCCTATTTGACTAACTATGTGTCCTAACATCTTTCCTAAAGTTACCCTAAATACACATTTCCTAGGATTGAGCATCAGATTGTACTTGTCTACCCATTGCATGAACTTCTCCAATGCGGCTGGATGTTCTTCCTAAGTTTTTGACTTCACTATCATGTCATCAATATACACTTCTTCCTCCTTGTGTATCATGTCATGAAACATTGTTATAGCCATCCTTTGATAGGTCGCACCTGTATTCTTTAAATTGAAAGGCATTAATTTATAACTATATGTTCCCTATTCAGTGATGAAGACAATCTTAGCTTTATCAATGATTGCCATGAGAATCTGGTTGCATCCTGAAAACCCATCCATGAAGGAGTACATTGCACACACAGCAGTATTGTCAATTAGAACATGTATGTGGGGCAGAGGGAAATCATCCTTTGGCCATGCTTTATTGAGGTCTCTGTTGTCTACACAAATCCTTTCCTATCCTTTTTAGGTACTGGCACCATATTAGCTAACCATTCTGGATAGTCTACCACTTTTAATAATTTAGCCATGATCTGCTTCTCTATATCCTCTTTTACCAACTACACCCATTCTAGTCTCAACCTTCACAACTTCTGTTTCACAGGCTTGTGTCCCTCCTTAGTTGGAATATAATGCTAAGCGATGTCTCTATCAATGCTAGGCATGTCGTCATACGTCCAAACGAATACTTTCAAGCATTTTATTAGTATTTTTTCTAATTCTCGCCTTTCCTCAGGGGTAACATCTTTTGAAATGTGCAATATGTGAGGGTTTTCATCTGTGCCCATGTTAAATGGTTCAGTGTTAATGAAATGAATGTCAAATATGCTCATGTAAGGTTCAATGAAATGCTCATATTATCAAAAGACAAATCAGACAAATAAGCAAAATTAGACTTCATTGCATCATACTTAGAGTTCGGTACATCAAAAGATTAGCATAAAGAAAAATAGATAGGTAATATAAATAAAGAAAAGCAAGATATCAGGTGCATCAACCTACTCCTCTGAAGAGAGCAAAACACCCAGTCTGTTAGTCACCCACTGCTTGTATTCCTCACTTGTAGTGTTGTCCCATTCACTGCTATCGAAGTGGTGGATGACCCTTCTTTGCCATGTCTCTCGAAAGTGATCAATGAACCTCTAAAGGAGTCTTCCACCCTGAAAGCCTACAGGGTTTTATGGTGTAAGTTGTTTTACCCCAAACTAACTAGTCACTAGTGTCGAGTAGTAATAGGTGCATGACCTGAATCCAGAGATCCAGAGATTACCACACAGTTCACATAAGTTCCCACAGTTACATGTTCCAATTTCCACCAAGGGCATGTCTAAATTATTTGACTCTCAATGATGTCGTACATCCAATTGAACCATGCTTTAGATGTGGCACGTGTAGAGTTGCCAGTAACCCACTTAAGGTGTCTCTCCTGATGGTGCTTGGGTTGATACTTAAGCCAGTTCTCGGATGGGTTCCCTAAGAGCTGAGTTTCTCTTAAAGCCAAATCTGGAGAGCAATGGACTTCCTGTAAAGTATGAGCATTTCCCAGTCCTCATCTCATTAAAGCTGTGAAGGGTCTCTGTTAAGATTAAAGGGAAATAGGTCATTCCGCACTCAATGCCCTCTATTACTTATAGTATCGTGTAGTCTCCTAACCCATCATGGGATTTAGTAAAGTACTACAGGAAGAGGTAACAAGAGAGGATGCGTGCCCAAGGTGGACTGTTTAGTCTCTTCTTACTGCAAGCACCCAGGACCTGAAGAGGAATCAGCCGCTTGTCTAGTATGACTAATTCATCTAGCTTATTTGGGCTTAGGTCAAAGAGTGCCTATCCTATTCCTGGGTATATCACAGTCTGGTTAGTGAAAAATGCTATCTCTATCTTAGTGGGTGATCATCCTACTATAACATTGAATTCCTCACAGAGTGGGCATAGTTTAAGATGATTGAAGTGAAAGACATGCTCGAATGGGTCCTAAAATGCCATTACTGCTTTCAAGAACTTGAAGTCGATGTGGACATGCTGGTATGTCTTGAGCCATAACATCTCGTCGGGCTCTAAGCTCTTCTAGTATGCTTTGTTAAGAGTGTGGAGTAGATCTTTGGTGATACATAACTAAACTTGAGGTGCCTCAACTAAGGTGTTGCCATTAAGCAACCTTCGAACCCTTTCTCGTAACATCCCCCTGGTTTATCAAGAAGATCCTGCATCGAGGTCATCATCACTAGTGTCCAAGAAGTGTTCCATATTAGGGTCCATTTAAGGCTATGGTTCTGCACAAGCATGTATGTTAGGATGATAAAGGAATGATGCATGCGTGCATGATATGATGAATTCTGTAAAAGAGAAAGGTTAGCGTGTATGCATGGCGTGACAGTCATAACCTTGCTAATATGGTGATGCAATATGGTTGCAAAAAGATCATAAGTTAGTACATTATGAGATGTCTTATGTGTATGTATGTACAGATAAGGGAAGACAAAGGAAAAAATAAAATGAACAAACAGGGTTAGTGTAAAACTTGCAAAATGAACAAACCAAACACAAACAATCTCTCCTTCTAACCTTATTACACCTTGCAATAGAGAATTCTATTCTAGGTGGGTATTTGAATCATGGCCATTGGGGGACTATGGTTCCGCTCTCAGTCTAGGCTATTTTCATTCATGATGATCAGACTCAAGAGGTAAACTATGGAACAATGCCTAAATGTACTCGAGGTAATAACACAATGTCAATGAGAGGCCCAACTGTCGGGTCTTAAATGGTGTCTATAGCTCGTGCGCGCCTGCAAGCACATGGACTATAGTCAACAGAGGGGATCCAAGTTCATGTTCCCTTCATCGACATTCAATGTATTTACTAAGATACATGAAGATTTTGTTCAGTAGTTTACAATTTGACTCTTTCAGCTTGACTGTCCACAGTCTAATTAAATTCTTGATTCGTCCACTTGATCTAATAAGGACAAATAGATGACTTTTATAGGTTCCATAATCAAAAGATGTCACTATTTGTCTGTCCTTATGGGCTATCCAAATTGAGGCGTATGATTCTTGTCATTCCTCATATATCGGGCTTACGCAAGGTAAACGAGGATCACACGAGCCTAAGCGTGGGCAGTCTATGAAGACTGACATAATGACAGCAAATGGTGGCAGACACTGGAGATGTCATATCATTTGTGGATGTCAGGTCGAATGGACAACATCAAGACAAGGATGGCATGCAAGAGCTAGGTGGGATCCTAAGGAAGATTTCTACTTGTTTATCTATATGAGCTGCATCAGGCTTATGGGTTGGGTTCCTTTAGCAAGAATGCCCCCATATGACTAGGGTTATAGACTCCGGTCAAAAAGTCTAGCATTCTTTTACTTACTCCAGAAAAACTGTACCCCATTTTAGACTTGGGAGTCGAGCCGCGTCATTTTAAGCCCTACAGCTTTTCTTGATCAAGTCAAGGCTAAAGGTGATAATACCTATCTTCGTCACCCTGTGACTCGAGTGGAATCGTGGTGGCAATTTCATTCAATATTATCGAGGGTGTAGAGACCAAGGCACATGTGGTGAGTGTGATGATATACGATTATGCTATTATGAAGGTGAGTAAACAAGTTACGCATAATAAGAAACAGTCTTTCATTCATACCCCTCGAATCATGAGTCCCTAGTGGAGTCGCCAAAAACCAGTGATCATGATCACGAGGATCAGTTTGCGTTTATAGCATCGAGGCACACATGCTAATGGCGACTATCTACTAGATTTTTTCATTTGTTGTTGTTTGCGAGAGGGTTACCTGACTAGGCCTTGTATCTTGGAGTAGCCACCCGACTTGAATTGAGAAAAAGTGAAAAACTCACTTCCATAACCAGAGAACTCGGGTTCGGGGGGTAAGAGTTACTTATCATGTTTCTTATTTTACATGTTGCTCATTTATTCATTACTTCACCCTAGTTTCGGCTTTATGATGCATTTTACCACATAAAAGCATTGGTCAGATTAAATAAAGCGCGGGATAAGTGGATTGATGAGCATTCACCACTTGATAGATAAGCAATCAATTAAGCAAATAAACATGTAAGTAAGTAAACATGTAGCACGTAGCACACAAGCATGCAAGAAATAATAAAAGTAAACAAGCAACAAAAATAAGCTACATAGAAACGGGGAAAGGAATTAAGGATTATAACCCCAGAAGAAGCTTATACTTATAAATACACCCAAAATAGAAATAAAAAGAGGAATTGGGATTAAGGATTACATTGTCTTGGAAAAGCCTATTCAATTAATTACATTAAAATGGAAAAAAAAGGAAATAAAATAGACCTATTCTAATAAGCCTGCAAAACAAAGGTTAGCTTTCACACACATGCAAGCACACATCACATATAGGACAATTTAATAGATTTTGTTTATTAATAATTGGAGTAATAAATAAAAGAAATAATTAAACACACAAGCAAAACAAGGATGCTAATGTATGCATGATGCAAGATTTTGGAAATTTGGGTACATTAGTGTGAAGTCATCATCTTTATTATTAAAAATAAGATTTTCATGATGATGTAAATATAAAGGAATTAAAATAGAAAAATGCAAATAAAATAATAAACGTGATAAATATATTATTCTCACCATAAAAATATTAACTTTATGATGGAAATAATAAATTTATTAGAGAAAAAAATACAAATAATAAGGATAATAAATATGC
>CATIWM010373327.1:0-11586 GCA_949671775.1 Mallotus repandus
TAATAAGGTGGTCAAACCAGCCAACGGGTGAGTAAAATAGGCGGTCAAACCAGCCAACGGGTGAGTAAAATATACGGTAAAACCTGCCGTATAAATGAGAAAAAATAAATATTAAGACACCGAAATTTTTAACGTGGAAAATCTTATAAAAGGAAAAACCACGGGACCTAGTCCAGATAAATCTTCCACTATAAAATAATGGGAATACAATTACAACCCTCAATTTGTGGCTCACACCCTCACAAATTGGCTCACAAATAATATTTATTTTCACTCATTTTTCCTATTATACCCGATAAAAAATTTTCTTTTGCACACGAAGTTCTCTCAACTTTTTTTTTCTTCTTCTCACAGCATACACTCACAGCACACTTTTTTTCTTTTTCTCTATATATCCTGCACGTCTCAAAAAACACAAATACATCTATATTTATAGACAAATGTTTGCCTACCAACAAATTCTTTGTCAAGCCTTTTATGACTTTTTTTTTTTATAGTCTTGTGGGTCCCCCACTTGTAGGCGGGACCCACCCAACACTATCTTGGTCAAATATTTTTATTTGCAGAGATTAGCAGGAGCTGTGGATGCTGAAGTCAAAAGCTGGTCAAGTGGGAAAGAAGGGAATGTGCGTTCATTGCTTTCTAATTTGCAACAGGTAAGTTGCATCACTGGCTAGTTTGTGAAATTAATTTCTTGATCAACTTGTCTTGTTTAGGTCCAGTTAAAAATAAATTTCTTTCTATAATTCTCAATACCATATTGCTCAAACATTTCCTTTTGTTGGTAGATTCTTGGACCCGATAGTGGTTGGCAACCAATTGCACTCGCAGAAATTTCAACTGCAGCTGCTGTAAAGAAAGTTTACAAGAAAGCCATTCTTCGCGTCCATCCTGACAAACAGCAACAACGTGGTGCCAGCATTCTGCAGAAGTGCATCTGCGAAAAGGTGTTTGATCTTCTGAAGGTGTGTCATTGGCATATACAAGCTTTTATTTATTTATTTATTTTTTTGCAAACCATAGAAACTAGAAGGTCGATTGGTGTCCGAAATTAGATAGTTGGAAAGGAAGTGGACTAAAACACTAACTTTGTGGCGTAACAGAAATAATGTGAGATGGTTTGACCCTCCCTACAACATCAATTTTCTTAGTTATTGCATTGGTGGTTGTTTTGCAGGAGGCTTGGGATAAATTCAACTGAGAGGAGCAATAGCCCAAATTATATATTGGCTTATTCATAATTTGGATCATCCATTCTATATGCCCATATTGCTAGCAATTAAATATTGTTGTATGCAGCCAATCATCAGATTTTAAGTTCCAATTTAACAATTCAAAGATTTTTTTTTTTTTAATAATTCAAAGACTTAATTCTCAAAAAGAGAAAATCCAAGCCAAAGGTTAATTTTAATTGACAAAATATCAATGAAAATGTTAAAAGTCTCACATAAACCTAGAATAGGCTATTTATAGTTTAGGCATAACTAAGGGCAAAATAGGAATCAAATAAGTATCCCAAATATTAAAAGAGTAATGACAACATTGCGGCCCCCTATGCTAGCGGGAAAAAAGACAACTGTCTTTTCCATTTTCTGTCCTTACTTCCTTTTTATCCTTAAACTTTTCTTTAATTGTATATTGACTACCTAAAGTTTTGATTTTACGAGCTAGTCCACTATTACAAAGAAATTTAGAAATTCACTTTCTTCCCTTTTTCCCACGGCTCTAATATCACTACGGGTGAGTCTACTCCTGTTAGACGGAATCAATGAGCTACTCAAGGATCAAGAAGGATGAGATTTAGAATTTCTAAATTATTTTATTTTCTCAAACTCATTAAAGTATCAAGAACTAGTAACATGACATAAATGTTCTATGTTCTTTAAAAAATAATCTTTAAATTCACTCTATCTTGGAGTCAATTTCCTTAATTGTTCAGAATAAGTTTCTATTGATTTGGTTAGAGTTTCCAAAAAAATATTCAAAAAATTAAGACGATCAATAATAAAATTTAATAATTCTATTACTAGATCCTTGCCTACTCAACGATCTAAATGCAAACAATTAGGATATGGACAATTATTTAACTTTAACAAAACATGCAAATGCACCAAATTTATTTTAAAATGACACTCTTAACCGTTTAGAATAAAGCAATTATTCTAGAAGAAATATATGCCTTTAGTGAACATGTCTATTAAGCTTTCGTAACATTTTCAGCCTTCTTGATAGCAATTACTAGCAACAGTTAACTTGTTGAATGTTCTTTTATATTATGGTTGCCCTCTCTTTCTGACATACTTCAAATCATTCTTGTTTAAAATTTTTCAAACTATTAATATTAGAACAATCAAATAAACAAAGATATTGAACAAGATTTTTAACAATAGAAGATATGACAATTATAGAAATTATACAAGCAAAATAAATATCTTTATTCTAGAAATATTGACTCACTTGAAAAATATTTTTTTTATTTATGTACTAAAATGGTAGTAGAAAATTTTTTAAGGAGTAAAAAAGAAATTAAATAGTAGATAAATTTTTGGAGACAAATCAAAGTCATAAAAGGAATTTTATTACTTCGCTATTGTAGCGCCTTGCTATGAAAAACATTTCTTATATCAAAATAAGACTAAAATTTTTCAAAATATTGGCCCCCCTGCGAATTAGTCTCGCTGTCATCACATGACTTGCTATAATCACAATAGTGAGTCCAGGTTTTCTCTTTGTTGTACTCGCAGTAGCATTTCTAGCTTCGTGACAATGCCATGCCAACCTTTGCTGTGATCACAACAGTGCATCTACTTTACTCTACTGATGCTATCTTCATCAAATTGGTTTAGGAAGGAAGAGGATAAAATATAGTTGGAATTATATACATCCTTATGGAAAAGTACTTATTTTCTAAATAGACACTCGCTATGATGTTGTGAGTTTTAATTGTGAAGGTATCAAGCTATAAAGGATTTTGTATATATTATTAATGAGACTTACAAATAGATATATACATCATTCTATAACAAAATGATAACATAAGCTTAAAAAGATAGAAAGTTCAATAAAAATAATCAAGATAGAGGATAGAAAGTTGAGATAACTATGTTATCCCTTAACACCCCCCAGCAAACCCTTGGGTAGAGGAAGTATAACCATTTTGTCATGTAATAAGAACCGCTGGTTGCTCAAGATTTTGGCGTAGACATCGACAACTTGATCCTTAGTTGATAGAAATTTGATGTCCAAAAAATCAGCCTACACTTATTCCCTAACAAAATAAAATAAAGTTCAATATGTTTTGTTTGAGCATGGAAAACATGATTAGCCGAGAGGTAGATGGCATCAATAATATCACACTATAAAAAAACATTCGCACTAGAATAAACACCAATTTCTTTGAGTAATGAACATAACCAAATAAGCTCTATTCACTTTCTATAGAGGAATGAGTTATTGTTGGTTGTTTCTTTGTTGTCCAAGAGATGAGGGACTTGCAAAAATAAATTGCATAGCCATTTATGGAGTGCCTATCATCCAGAAAACCTCCCCAATCATTGTCATTAAATTATTGAAGAAGATTGGATGGTTCATTAGAGAAGAAAAGTCCACAAGAAGAAGTGCCATAATAATAGTGAAGTAGACACTTGATAGCCTTCTAATGTTCATCGGTTAGAGAGTGCATAAATTGACATAATTTATTCACTAAGAATGCACTATCTGGACTAATCATAGTGAGATATTGTAGAAAGTCAACAACTTGTCTATATTCATCACCATTTGAGAGAGGATTGCCTATATCTTTGGATAAAGAAGAAGAAGTTGCCATTGGTGTGAAGCAAGGCTTAGAATCTACCATATTTGTGCACTTGAGTAAGTCATGGATATATTTTTACCGTGTTAAGAGTATGCCAGCTAAAAGATGGTGAACTTTGAGTCTAAGGAAGCAACGTAGTTGCCCTAAATCACACACTAGAAATATAGATTGTATAGTAGCAACAAAGATTGGAGCAAATCAATATTAGAAACTGTGAGAATTAAGTCATCAATATAATACAACAAAAATAACTTATTAGAACCATCATTAAAAATAAACAATAAAGTTTCAGCCTTAAATATGATAAAGTCATAAGACAACAAAAAAGATTGTAGGTGATGAAACCATGCCCAAGGGACCTGTTTTAACCCACAAATGGATTTGTGCAATCGACACACATGATGCAGGTAAGTATGATCAATAAAACCTTGCGGCTGCTCTATATAGATTTCTTCAGTTAGTATCCCATGTAAAAAAGCATTAAATACATCCATTTGATGAATGGATCATTTATTCATGGTGGCTAGAGCAAGAATTGTCTTAATGGCAGTTGGTTTTATGATGGGCCTAAATGTTTCATTGTAGTCGACACTAGAGCATTATGTGAAGCCTTTAATGACAAAGTGGGCTATGTACCACTCTATAGTTTATTAGCCATTCGTTTTATACGGTACACACATTTATTACCAATTAAATTTTTGTGAGTTGGCCAAGGCACCAAGGACCAAGTATTATTCATTAACAGTGCATGAATCTCTTCAGACATAGTTGTATGCCACTCCTTCAGGTTTTTGGCAGATTGTAATTGGATGGTTTAATGTGCAGATATTGAGATGATAAGAGAGTAGTGGTAGTAAGAAAAGCATTTACATCAGGTGTGTGCGGAGTCTAGTTGGATTGGGTAGGTTGATAGTATAAGTAGGTGATGAAAGAGGATATTAAAAAAGATCAACGATAAAGTTTTGACCTATTGAGTGAGATGAGGATTGGACAGAAGAAGAAGTCTCATGAGAAAGTATTTGTTTGGAATTAGATGTATTAGGATATAAGATCAGGGAAGAGGTTGGTGATGGAGTTTAGATGGGAACCTAAGAAATAGAGAGAGAAGGAACAAAGAATAAGGACATACTTGAATTGCTATACTGCCTAACAATGAGGATCCCTCGGGGACTACGCTGACCCTCTATCTCGAGCAGGTAGAATTTAACTTAAGCAAAGAAGCTGTAGTAGATCTTTCAATTGCAAAGAAAAAAAAAAAAAAGAAACCAAATGAATAAGAAGCTAAAGTCAAAGAAGATGAACAAGTAAAGGGAGATCAAAGAAGCACTGAACACTTCAACTTAGCCACTGAAAAAGGCGAAGGTTGGGTAAGAGACTAGGGAGTATGGAGGAAGATTTGATGTGATGTGAATCCAAGGAGTGTAAAAGCCAAACTAGTAGAAACGGGGATAAAAGAATTTTGAAATTGAAAAAGGTGTTCATCTAACTTAGCATGACGTGCAATATATACTATGCTAGTATCATGATCTAAACAAAAATGACCAAAATCATTAGGAGAATTACCTAAATAAATGCACATCTTGTTGTGAAAATTAAATTTATTTATGTTATATGGTTGTAGCAATGGAAAAATGGCATAACCAAAAACTTTTAAATTATGATATGGAGGACTTTAGTGATATAAAAGTGTCACGACTCAAATCCGGGAGTCATGACCGGCGCTAGGAAATGGGAATTCACACGAATACGGAACCCGTAACAAACCTTAAACACAAATTAAACATTTATCATATATATAAAAATATCTCTGAATTAAAACTTTTAATAATTTAAAGGAAACTCCATATCATATCATAATAAAATATTTATACAATTATTTAAATACACCATTTCAGTCTAAACAACATCACATAATACCACAAGATATACTACTACTGCAGCGTCTAATAAAATACAAAAAAAGTGACAGTTCAAAATTTATATAAGTCAGCTAGGGAAGAAAGAGTCTGACGAAAATTACTACTAATAGGGGTCTGACGAGAAGAATCTTGAAAAATAATTGAGGGGGTCAGATGTCACTGAATGAATCATTATTACATATATGCATGTAACCTAATGCACGTAAACACAAACATCAATAATAATATTCGTATATTTATATTTATATTTATATAAAGAAACATACAATCCATATAGATGCTTGAAAATATTTTTTGTAATTTAATTTGCCGGAGGATCAGAGCAGAACCCTAAAAAAGTTCGCATCCTCAAATCACATAATCCTTACTTACCATCAGACTCACTTAAATACCAAAATATTTCTCTTTTCCAAATTGACAGTGGACTGGCCCCGAGACACTAAGTCAACCGAGCTCTTGCAGTCTCACTGCCGGCATGACTAGCCCCCAGACACTAAGTCAACCGAGCTCCCGCAGTCACACCAGTTTCAACCACAATTATCAATAATTCAATAATCATAATTCCATAATATCGATCAAATTTCAAACCGAGTATTCTAACGTACTATTGCGCAACAGTCCTAGTGTAACCCATTAGGTGGCACGTTCTACGGCTATCCTCTAAAAATATTTTATTCAAAATAAATAAATATTTCATATTAAATAAAGTATTGAAATTATATAAAATATACACAGCATCCAAAATACACAAATAATGATGACATTTATATATATATATAACATATATATATAATAATGAGATAATAACAATAATTAATAAATGCAATATAGCATATGAAAATTCACATGTATTTAAAACATGGATGCCAATATTATATTTCTACATGTTATGCATACATATAATAATAATTTACTGGTGTGCGCTCCTCTACTCCAGTTTGGCTGGCCCGGTCCGAAAGGCATAGCTCGCGGTGCAGCTAAAAGAAAATAATAATAAATAAATAATTAGAAATAAATTCCTAATTTTATACTTTAGAGATTTCCAAAGAATGACTCGATCTAAAATTTGACTCGATTAAGACTCAAGACTTAAGACCGACCCGATGTCACGTTTTATGATAAATCTATCGAAAATTTGGCAGAGTTTTCTTTGTAAAACGGACATCTCTTTACTAAAAGTAGAGTCATTCATGCACGAAAACATACTTTTAAAATATTCATAATTCAACTTCTTGGGTTGGGCCCCCAAACTACAATAATTGCCCAACTGAGAAACAACACAATTCATAATCAATAAAATAATATAATAATTTCTCAAATCATCAAAATATTTCATAAAAATATTAAAAACATATATTTTCCATTTAAATGATAATATTCTATTTTTAAATAATATTTCGCTGATAAAATTCATAAATGGAATAAAATTTTATTTTACAATTAAATTAGCATAAATTGTAAATAATTATTAAAATCACTTATTAATATCATAAAAATAACAAATAAGTTTATTTTCCAGATATATTTTTTAAAAATTATCACTAATTAACAATTAATTGAAAATAACTATAAAAATTATTTTTCATACCTTTATTAATTAAAAATAGTCTAAAACTGAATAATTAACAACAATTTCAATTAAAATCAAATAATTTGCTAAATTCCAATAATTTCCCGAAATTTACTAATAATTAACTAAAAATAGTAAATAAATCATAAAAATTATTTTAATACTATTTATCATTCAAAAACAGTTCAAAACATAATAATTAACAATAATTTCAACTAAAATATAAAAATTACCCATTTTATACTAATTTTTCTAAAAATTCATTTTTTCACATAAACCTTTGAAAATTCATAATAAAAATTCTAGATATAATTTCAATAAAATTTCTTCAAAAAACTTGTTCAAAATACAACAAATAATTTATTAAAAATATAAAATTTTTCCGACCTGAGATTGTCTGGAACAGTGCCATAAACAGTAACCCGAACTAGGAAAAATTCAAGATTTTCAAAAAAATAAATAAAAATCAAATTTAGATAGCTCACAATCTCTACAACAATCATTCCTAAAGAAATTATATCAAATAAAATCAAATTCAAGCTCAAATTAACAAAAACTCAAAATATTAAAAATTGAATTATACAAAAACGGAGTAGTTACCGGAGTCGAAACTAGAAACGGTTTGAAGATTTGGGAAGCCCAGAGGATGAGCTTCCAAAAGAGACCAACCTCGCTGGCTGAGGTGGCCAAAAATGGCACCAGTGAGGAAAAGCAATTTTCGGCCATGTGAGAAAAAAAGAAGAAAAAGGACAGATGATGGTGGTCGGCCGGTGAAAGGAGGGCTGCTGGTGGCTACAGGTGGTGGCTGGCGGTCGTTGGTGGTGGTTGGTGGTCATTGGCAGGAGTGGTGGTGGCCGGACGGAAAAATAGTAGAAGAAGAAGAAGAAAAAGAGAAAAAAAAATGTGCTGCGTTTTTTTTTTAAAATAGACAAAAAGATAAGAATTAAAAATAATTTACACACTTAAAAATTTTTAAAAGTGTATTAAAATACACTAAGTCAATAATTTACATAATTAAAAATAATATCTAACATCAAAATTTAAATTAAATTTCATTAATAATCAAATATCAAAATTAATAAAATGTTTATTAACATTGCAAATCCCAAAATTTAATTTTTATAATTTGTAAAAATTTAGGTTATAACAAAAAGTTGATATGGAACCTTATTGTTTGATGGTAAATAGTTAATGAGGTAAACAATTGATAGAAAGGCATAATTTTAATATTTTAATGGCAAATTTGCATGGGAAAGAAAAGTTAAACCAGTATCTACTACATGTCTAATTTTATATTATGCAATGCCATTTTATTCATGTGTGTAAGGGCTTGCTAGACGATGCAAAATACCACATGTTTTTAAATAATTATGAAGTTTTTGATATTTACCACAAAAGTCTGATTGAAATTGCTTTATTTGGATATTAAATTGGTGTTAAATAAATGCATAAAATTGGAGAAAAACATTATAAACATCATTTTTATTCTTCAATGGAAATAACTAAGTAAATTTGGTGAAATCATCAACAAAAAGAATAAATAATTGATGACCTAAGTTAGAGTCCATTGGAGTAGGACCCCAAACATCCGAATGAACCAATTCAAAAGGTACTAGAGTTTTATGATCAACTAAAGGTAGAGGAGTCCTGGACATTTTCCCTAAGTAACAAGAAGAACAAACACTGGACATAAAAGACCGAATACTAGGTAATTTATTTTTATGAAGCATACGGGAAACTGTTTGAAAATTTGGATGACCAAATCTTGTATGCCATTGTTCAAAATAGCATTTTTCTTCCTACAGAGCCTGCATTTCCTTAGATGGCAACACATAAAGCCCATGCTTACTCGGTTCACTAAGGAGGATGTCCTTTCTCACTTGATCCTTGATAAAAAAAAAAAAAATTGATTCGGATAAAATTCAAAGAAACAAGTATTGTTAGCTATAAATTTTTTAACAGATAAAAGAAATTTGGTTATTTTTGGAACAATTAACACATCATTTTAATTTTAAAAAAATGAGGAGTTACGTAAACAACCTTGCCATAGTGAGAGATATGTAAACCTTGGTCATTACCAACACGAATATGATTACCACCACTATATTCATTTGCAACATTAAGATTTGAAATGTCAGGTGTCATGTGATGCGTTGCTCCGGTGTTTGGATACCACGGGGCATTGGTTGCTGGCAACATAGGATAAATGGAAGGTTGACAATATGGTAAGCCTTTTGAAGGAGTAAAGGATGACTAAAACCATGCAACATTAGCTTGAGTATTTTGTCGTGTTTGATACCTGTGTTTGCATCTATCAGCTATGCGGTTTCAATAGCCACAAATTTGGTATGGACCTTTGGGCATGTGGTAATTATTGTTGGTATTTGGATGATCATAATTAAAATTGGAAAGCTTGGAAGTAGGAGCATTGGGAGCAATGGAGGTGGAAGTCAATTGATGATAGGCAATATTGGTCAATGGTGTCTTTTGGGTGCTTTTAAGCAAAATTTCATGTGCTAGTAATTGACCATGAAGCTCATGGAATGAAATAGGTTCAGGCCTTAAATTGAGTGCAGTAATAATGGCATGAAATTTAGTGCTAATATTTGATAAATGATGGTATTAAATTCAACTTTTGCAATCTTACGGTCAGCAGTGACGAATTCAATTTAATGAAACTTACAAACATATATATAAAGCTTTCTATAACAAAATGATAACATAAGCTTGAAAAGATAATAAGGTACAACAAAAATAATCAAAATAGAGAATAGAAACTAAAGATAACTATATAAAGAACATTTTAGATATTACTATTGTTCAAGATTTAAAAAGCCCTAGTGTCCTTTTCTTTTAACTTTCTTTTAACTTTCTTTTAACTTTCTCTTCTCTCTTTTTCAGTCTCTCATCTTCTTTAAATAAGGAGGGGTGATTTTTGACCATTCTTGACCTGAAAAAAAAAAAAAATTATTTCACTTTTTTATCAATTTATTAGTTAAACAAGTGGTTATTCCACATAGATCTAGGTTTATATATTTTATTTTTTTTATGATTTCGTCGTCTTGTTGCAACATTTAGTTTTTTATCATCTTATTACGCTGTTTTATTTTTAGTCATCTTGTTATGGCCTTTTATTTGTGTTTGATCGATTTAGACAATCATATTTCATCAGACAGAGACATACATAACAAATCAGATGTTCGTCAGTATGTTACAAAACTGGAGTTATAGTTATTCTAGTCACTATAGTATTATTAAATTTGTAGGCTTTAAACCGATTTATTATGTTATTAACCTGGATACTGTTTCATCCTCTATGATTTTTAGCAAATTTATACCTATGTTTCTATGGATGTATTGCTAGTTTGAATCAATGAAATTACCTTCCTTTCAAAAAAAAAAAAAAAAAAGTTGAGATAACTATGTTATCCCTTAAAATTGATCTCAGAGCTTAATCTTATTATATTTATATAAATGTTTTTAAGCTTAAATGATATCATATCTGTTTCGAGTTACACTTTCTTATAATAATAATAATAATAATAATAATAAACTGTATTTTGGAAAGTATTCTCCTTGGGTAAAGTGAGAAAAATATTTGTAACTCCTATTATTTTCTAGAGTGAAATTCTTCTAGTCTTGTCTGTGGTTTTTACTCTAATTTGTTTAGGGGTTTTTCACGTAAAATCTGTGTGTTCTATTATGTGATTTTTTTTTCTCAAATTGTTAGTTGTGGCCCTGCTCTATCCGGTCCAACTTCTTTTCAACAAGTAGTATCAGAGCCTAACTTGGATGTATATATATATATCTATTTATTGTATGCTCTGTGGTTGCCACTAAAGTGGATCCTCCACATCAGAAAATAAATTAGATTATTATTCACCCTTGAAAGGTGTCAATAGCCCGGTAAGGAGTTTAAGAGTTGTGGTATTTTGAAAAAAAAAAAATATACCACGAGGAAGAGAAAAATACGTGGAATTTTTCTGCTGTAATTCGTTTTGGAAACGGACGTCAGAATAGTAATTTGATGAACAGTAAAACAGTAACTTTGCATTTTGTTGCATGATTATTGTTCACTCAAAAATACTGTAGCGCAGTTACTGTTCATTATTACTGTAGCAGAATACTGTTCACTTGAAATGGTGGGAGCTAATTTTTTGCTCAGAAATTCTGTGATAGAAGCAATGTCGGCAAAATTTGAGATTGAAAAATTCAACGGGAGAAATTTCTCACTGTGGAAATTGAAGATGAAGGCAATATTGAGAAAAGATAATTGTCTGGCG